>JBDJHY010144707.1:0-13075 GCA_039654485.1 Withania somnifera | reverse complement strand
AAATAACTTTCCAATCAAGTACTCTAAATGAGCTCGGTTGGCCTAGAACATGAATGTACAACTCACCTAACCAAACTCAATATTCTGGAGATGATGGAGTAGTCATACTTTTATGCGAGGCTCCAAAATGGAAACTTAAAGCACATTAAACACACTTTTTCAGAAACTCAAAACTAAAGCTCCCAGACTAGAACCAAGAGTCCAACTAGAACAAAATCCACATTCTGGAGCTAATGAAAATATTAGAGTTTAAATTTTGAGATTGTTACACAGAATGTTGACTAAATTCAATGGTTTCAATTTTAAAGGATCTAAAATAGGGAAACAAACATATCAACCAAATGAATGATCCAGGAACTGAACCACCAATTTTGTTAAGTCATAAATGACTTAGGGCCTTTACAAGAAAGCTCTAGAATGTAAGAAAATGTAAAATTGCAAAAATGATAGTAAGGGTCATTACATATCTACTGCTAAAAGAACTTTCATCCCTTAAAGTTAGAACAAGGCCATACCTGAAGGCTAAAAAAGATGCACATTCTGAGAACTCAACTCACTCTCGATCTTCCAAGTGACCTCCTCCACGGGATGATCTCTCCACTGCACTTTAACCATTGGAATCTTATGAGATCTCAGTTTTCTCATCTCTCTATCCAAAACCAACACTAGCCCTTGACAACTGAAAGACTTTCGTCAACTTGAACCGTATCATATCAAAGCACACGTGACTTTTCAAGAACATACCAAATCAATAATTGAACATGAAATACTGGATGCACAACTGAAAATATTGGAGGCAAGGCTAGCATATAAGAAACACTACCAATCTGATTAGGAATCTCAAACAGGCCAATGTAACTAGGGATAAGCTCGCCTCTCCTACCAAACCTCATCAAGACCTTCATGGGCAATACACACAAGAAAACATCTATCACCCACACTGAACTCTAAGGCACATCGAAGATCATCAATAAATCTTCAACATACTCTAGAAACCAAAAGACTATCCAAAATCAATCAAACCGCGTCCAAGGCATCCCAGGTTAGTACTCTACAATCTGGACTTAAATCCATCAAACCAACTAGTGGAAGAACAACACCGCCTACCATACAAAGCCTCAAATAGAGCCAACTGAATACTAGAATGGTAGATATTGTTATAAACAAACTCTACTAAAGCCAAATGCTGATTCCAAGTAATGCCAAAATTGAGAACACACATTCTCATCATGTCCTCCAAGACCTAATAGAATACTCAGGCTGACCATTTGTCTGGGGATGAAATAATATGCTCAAATGGACCTTAGTACCCATACCACACTGAACCGCTCTCAAAAATTGAGAAGTAAACTAGGTACCTCGGTCTGAAATAATTAAGACTACTATGCCATGATATTGAACCACCTGCTAGAGATAAAGGGAGGCTAACTTCTCCACATTATAAGTTGTATGAACTGTAATAAAGTGTGAGGAATTAGTTAACCTATCAACAATAAACCAAATCGAATCGAGTCATGATAAGTACGAGGCAAGCAAGAAATAAAGTCCACAGTAATCCGCTCCCACTTTCACTCGAGAATGGGAAGCCTTTGCATTAATCCACATGGTCTATGGTTCTTAAACTTGACAGTTCAAGAACCTAGAAACAAACTCAAAAATATCACTCTTCATAACAGGACACTAATAAATCTGCCTCAGATCTCTAATCATCTTAGTTGCACTGGGATGAATGAGTATCTGGGACTGTAGGCCTTAAGAAGAATCAACTGGATAAAATCATCAACTTTGGGTACACAAATTTGGCCTTGAAATCTCAGAACACTATTTGAACACAATATAGCCTTATTAGGCTCATTTCATAACAACCGATAACAAATATCAATTAAAATTGGATCCTCAAACTGACATTTCATGATCTGGTCAATCAAAGTAAAACAGGCCCCAACACTAGGAAAAATATTGTTTGAGTCTAAAATATCAAGTCTAACCAATCGTCTATTCAAATATTTAACATCCAAAGGTGACGACCTCTCAGAAATTGATAAGGCTTCCAAACTACCCATACTCACCTCATTCTAGATCATGGAATGTGCTACCACATTTGACTTGTCCTAATGATACAAAATAGAAATATCATAGTCCTTCAGCAACTCAAACCATATGCGCTGGCAAGCATTAAGCTCGCTCTGACTCATGATATACTGAAGACTATGATGATCGGAGAAGATCTCATAATGAACTCCATAAAGATGGTGGCACCATATCTTGAGCGAAAAGACTACCACTACCAACTCCAACTCATGGGTGGGGTAGTTATGCTCATGAGTCTTATGCTGCCTAGAAGCATAGGAGATCATATAACCTTACTATATCAAAACACAACCCAAACCAGTGCCAGAAGCATCATAATACACAAAAAAAAAATTAAACCTCAACCAGTAGTGACAACACAGGAGCAGAAGTCAAGATGGTCCTAAGCCTCTGAAAAGATGTCTTACACTTATCAAAACACTAAAAAGAAACATCCTTTCTAGTCAATCTAGTCAACAACACTCCAATAGAAGAGAATCCCTTAACTAAATGATAATAATATCCAGTAAGTCCAAGAAAGCTACGCACATTGGTAGGAGAAATCAGTATAGGCCAATCACGAATAATTTTAATCCTAGTAGGATCCACACTAATACCCATTTAGGTAACTACATTTACAAGAAATGTAACTGAATCAAGACAAAACTCACACTTTGGAACTTGGAAAAAAGCTGATGATCTCTCAAAGTCCGAAGAACAATCCTCAAATGGAGCTCATGATCCTCTCTACTAATAGAATGATGTCATCAGTGAACACAATTACAAAAGAGTCAAGATAGGTCCTAAAAACACAGTTCATCAATTCCATAAAAGATGTGGGTGTATTAGTCAACCTAAAGACATTAGAAGGAACTCATAATAGCCATATCTTCCTAAACACTGTCTTTGGGATATCCTCAATCCGAATCTGCAAATGATGATAACTAGACCTCAAATCAATCTTAGAGAATATAGACAAACCCTGAAGTTGTTCAAACAAGTCATCAATATGAGGCATGGGATACACATTATTTGCGGTAACACCATTATGCTGTTTGTAGTCGATATAATATGAATAGATCCAACTTTCCATTTCACAAAAAAAATAGGAGTGCCTCATGGTGATACACTAGGACGAATGAATCCCTTACCTAATAAGTCCTAAAGCTCAGTCTTAATCTCTCTATCATCTCGGCAGGTGCCACACTATAAGAGGCAATAAAAATGGGCCTGGTGCCCGGCTCTAACTTAATGCAAAAATTAATGTCTCGCTCAGGTGGTAGGCTAGGGAGATCGGTGAAAACTCATGAAGATACTCACTGATAACAAGTATCGACTCAGGAGTCACAGTGCAATACTAACGGTTATAACATAAGAAAGGTATGCCAAACTACCCCGAGATGCTAAGAGACTAGCCTGAATGCAACAAATAAGCCCCGCGGTGCATGAGTAATTGAGCCCTACCACACGATAAGGGTATTAGAGGAATAGCTAAGGTCACAGTCTTGGTATAAAAATCCTTGAATACTCTAGGAGGGGAAAGCCAGTCCATGCCTAATATCACATTAAAATCAAGCATATAAAGCAATATCAAATCAACCCAAGTCTTAACATCCCCAATGGTCATAGAGCAGGATCTCAACACACGATCCACTATTAAAGAATCGTCACTGGGGTGGAAACAGTTAACAACACAGGAAAGGTACCACTATACATACTTAAACATGAAGCATAATATGATGACACATAGGAATAAGTATATCTTGTACCAAAAAAGCCTAAAATGGAAATAACACAATAGTATCTATCACAACGACATAGGAGTTAACTTCCTAGGGCCTACCTGGAACATCGTATAAGTGACGACGACTACCGCCCCTACCATACTGAGGAGCACAATGAAATGGAGCACCACCACCCCTATCTTGAGGTTACATAAATCTAACCGGCTGAGATGGAATAGGATCAAACACAATATAAGGCTAGGCTGCAGTCTGAACAACACCTGGCTGAGGGAACCCTTTGGCCAAATGACCCATAGCACCATAAATATAACATGGACCCACATTCCTCAAATGACAAGAGGATTTTGAAGAACCAGAATGGACACCTCAGCCTGAAGAACCTAAGGTAACACCCCGCTGCTATTGGCTTGAAGGCTTACCCTCACATCCCTGAGTATTGCTAACAGAAGCATGAAGAGAGGGCTGAACCTGATAAGTCGGTTGACTGTTGCTGCAGCTGCTAAGGTGGGGTCCTACCCCATGAACCAAGACCACTACGTCCATGCTTTAAAATATAAAAGTGGCCCTTACGACGGAACCTCTTCTCCTCTCTAGGACCAAAGGCCTCTATAGTACTAGCAAGGATAAGAATAGACTGTAAATATGCTCCAGTAGTAACCAAAACTGCCTCAACCTTGAGGTTCTCCAAATCAATCCACAAACAAAGTAACAGACTTTATCCTCCTCAATGGAGATATAGTTTGACCCATAGGTAGATAATTTATGAAACTCGGACTTATACTCATCAACAGATATAAATTTATGCTCTAATCTTAATAACTCCCCCTTCTATGGTCCTGCTCCGTATAGGAATATATCTATCCAGAAAAGCATCCCTAAACAAAGTCCAAGTAATAGGGGTTGAGTCAGCCTACCTGGTAGAATAATAAGATCTCCACCAATTGTTAGCGAGACAGCCCATATGATAAACAATACAGTTGACACCATGAGGATCCAATAAGTTGAGGTTATGCAACTCCACCTAACAGGGATCACTAATATCCCTCAGGTCCTTACCTAGAAAACCAGAGAATCTAGGGCAACTCCACTAAAAAATCTTCCCAACGCCTTCTAATCCGAGTAAGATAAAGGTGCCTGAAATGGATAAGCTGAGACTGATAGGGGAATACCCAAACCATAAGCACTAGGTGCAGGTAGGGTTGGGCATAATTTGGTTGAAACTGAAAAACCGAGCCAAATTTTTTTAAATTTCGGGTTCAATTTTCAGTTATTTCGAGCGGGTTCAATTTCTAATTCTAATAATTTTAGTTTTGGTTTTTGGTTTTCAGAAAAAATAAATTTGGTTAGCCAAAAATCAAATTTTATTGGGCCTGTTACCCCTACCCAATCTCAATATCTTATTTCACCACTTTGGGCCTTGGTACTTTCAGGTTTAGGTTTCACTTTTTAATTTTTAGCCCAACTACCCATTATCCAAGTAACCCTACCCAATTATTATTAATGCCTAATGTTATGTTATTATTGTTGTTCTTTTTAATAGATATTGTACGGTATGAGAATATAGAGCGGAACTGCTAATGTTTTGGTTTACTCCGGTTCTCTAAAGATCAAAATTATATTATAGAGACCTAATTATAATTTAAAACTCATGATAAAAAGATGCCCAATATTTTAAGGTCTAACCGAAAAACCAAACCAAAAATACTGAATCGAAATTGCAAAAATCAAACCAAATCGAATTTATGTTGGTTCAGGTTCGATTATTAGTTTCACAAAAACGAAAACCAAACCCGAATCAAAATTTAAAAAACCAAATAGAAAAACCGCACACCCACCCCTTGGTGAAGGAGGCAACCTTAAACCATGAGAAATCGATGCTACCGGTATACCCGAGTTGAAGGGAGATGGGGTTGAAGTATAAACCAATATAGTTGGTTAACCCGACATACCCAAAAGATGCATCAAATACCCTTTCATATCTAGGGTGAAGACTAGAGATGATGTAGGCATCAGAGAAAATGACACAGATCCATGTACCTCTGGCAGCTATTGAACTGTTATAGGCTCAATCTCAATCTTTGTAGCTTTGCTGGAGAAGCAACTATAGGTGGAGTACTAACACTGATAAACACTCGACCTCAACCTTTGCGACTCTTGGCCAGTGCTCTCACTAGATGTGTGCTAGGTGCGTCATCCCCTTCTACTGCTGATTATCATGTAGTACCATCTGCGGAAGAATGAATAAGAACAAATGAGCTTTTTTGTAACCAACTAACATAGATGCTCGAATAGATATGAAAAAAGGATAATTTCCTAAGATGTCCTTGTAGCCTCTAGGAAATAATAAAAGTACGTCTTCGCACCCGATCTGTAAGACTCTACTAGACATTGGCTCATCACCAAGATTATTAATGAACTTAACTCTTTGATGCCAATTTGTCACGACCTGATTTCTCAGGTCATAAGGGCACTTACATCCCACTATAGAAGAACCACCCAAATAAAAAGTAAAGCATGAATCATAATTAGGTGCGGAAGATGAAATATAATAGCGGCAGGAATACGCAGAAGGCTATGAATAAGTCAACAAAACCCTAAAACCTAATGTCCAAGTACATGGGCCACTAAATACGAATACAAGTCTAAAAAGAGAATACAATATCTATCTTGGTCCACTAACAAAAATAGATACTAAGAAAGATAAAAGATCGACTCCGGACGCCAGGAGTGGTCCTCTACCTCAGCAATAAGATCAAATATAAAAAAGAATCAGTGATGATCACCTGTGTTGGGATCTGCACAAAAAGATGCATAAGTATAACATGAGTACCAAAACAATGGGTACCCAGTAGACTATAACAACTGGGAATATATAAGATATAAAGGCAATTACTAAACAGATAAGAAGCAACAATTCATATAAAATTAATAAGTAAGGCATGTAGGGAGGCTAACTAACAGGATGAGACAAGTAAATATTTTAAGTGACTAGCCACTAACCACGGGAAGGTTCGGGTAACATAAGTAAAGAGATCATACCTGAGTCCATATACAACTATAAATTAGAACAACATATTAGGTGTTATACCGGTAAACTCAATACCAGGAAGGAGGAATGTGAACAACAAGTATGTCACTAAGGGAAATATTATAGGGAGTTCAGCAAATAAAACCTTACAGTTAACAGTAAAACAGAACAATAATAAGTGAAATAAAGAATCTCCATGGCATCCCATACTATCAAGAGATACAAACAAGTAAATTTCACCCTCTAGCTCCCCATACAACATCAAGTACAAACACGAAAGTAAGTACGGGAGGTAAACACCAACATGAATGCAACTGTTACTGATACATGTGAAATGTCTGAGTCTGTATGAATACCAACCATTACCACATCTGAAGCTATATCATCTCAAGTTTAGAGGATGCATGAGAATCCCCTATTATAGAGTAATACAATCTAAATCTCAATGGATGCATGGGAGTCCCCAAGTCCAGATTGTGCAGTCTCAACCTCGATGGATACATAGGATTCCCAAGTCTGGAGTAATACAATCTCAATATCAATAGATATGGGATTCCCCAATCGTGGAGTAATACAATCTTAATATCGATGGATACATAGGAGTCTCCATGTACGGAGTTCTACAATCTTAATATAGATGGTTATATGTTACTCCCGAAGTCCGGAGTAATACTATGATTCATGAATTGATGTATGAGTCCAAATCATATGTATAAATCAATGCATAGTGATCGGGCTGCACCGAGTTAAATCATATAAAAAAAGGGTTATACTATATTTTACTTCATATATTATCAAAAACTAGTTAAACATCTCAAATCTGTTCAATATAGTCTCATAATGTCAAAAACAGGCCGACAAGCTATGCAAGGTTTCAAAATTAGTGATATTGGACTCTTCTCAATAAAACTGTGGAGACCAATGCATCAATAGGCAAGCCCAATGGCCCCGGACAGGCTCAATATCTATAGAAGGCATAGCTAACCAAGTAGATGTCTTAGACTCACAGAAATTCCTAGTTACCCACCATCTATGTTTCAAAGTCTATCAGGACTAGCGGGGTCATAGGGTAACGAACATCATGAATACAACACCAATAAGTAGCCAACAAGTGGAATAATGGAGTGGACAGGGTCACAAGTGCCAACCTAGAAATCCCAATCCAAAAATGTCTATCTATCACACTTATTCCCCATATAAGCCTATTCTCATATTATAAGTGCAACCTACCTATCCTCTGATGAAACACTCATAAATACAACATCAAATATGGTCAAAAAATTCTCAATGATCCAAAATATCACAAATTATCTCCCGTAATCACACAACTATCAAAAACATAATGTAGAAGTTAATGCAATTCCAAAAATATCCATAAAGCTATGAAAATAGACGGGTGGGTCAAAAAAGGCCCTCGGCCCCGAAATTCGAAACTTCAAATAAAAGATAGCAAAAAGTTTCCCATAATTTAGGGAACCTAAACCCTATGTCTGAAGACAAGCAAGTAAAGGGCTTGAAATCATCAAATAAGTTAAAGAACAACTTTGGGATTTTTGGGTGAAATTTAATGACATAATTGCGGGAACATACCAAGATTCAAAGAAGAATTGAAGAATTTAATTTTCCCATAAGCTCATGCAATGAATCAAGTATTTTAGTGGTGATTTTTGAGTGTTTGTAGGTGAAACAATTAATAACAAAAGATGAAAATCGTCCAGCTTATTATAGTTGTTGGGAAAGTACTCCACTTTATCGTGTAGAGGAGGCACGCGATCGTGAGAAATGTTGAACCTTTTTTTGATCGCAATCATGACCCTTTTTTTGATCGCGTACCTCCTCTACACGAGAAAGTGACACATCTCCAAGACCCTTCAAAAAAAGGGTGACACATCTCCAAGACCCTTTATAGTTGCTGGACCAAGACACATCGCAATCGCGTGAAGAAAGGGTCGTGATCGCAAAAGTAAAAAAAAGTATAGCCACTCTATTATGTGGACATTGTCCGCCACTGCGAAGAACGGATCGGGCCAGAACATTGAGATCATGTGGGGAATGTCCTGCAATTGTATAAGGCAAATGAGGGAGCCATCGAATTGCATGGAACTAGGCTGTGATTGCTAAGAACAAAAGCAACAAAACCAATAATTTTAGACACTTTGAAGCAAGGGGTGGAGTGTATTCGGAGTCCAATAAACACAACCTAAATATTCAAACTGCATGAAAACGATATTCCGAATGCAATAACACAGACAAAATAATGACCAGAGGTCATTTCTACCAAATGTTGACCAATGTCAACTCTTTTATGCAATAATAACTAACTTTCTAACCAAGTACTCGAAATGATCTTTGTTGGGCCATAACCTGAAGGAACAACTCACCTAACCTTAACTTGACATTCGGAGCTCATGGAACATTTGGATTTTTGATTCGAGGCTCTGATTCCAAATGAACATCCAAGCTCTAAAATGTCAATTTAAAGCACATAATTTACGTAAATTTTCATGAACTCAAAACTAAAAATCCCAGACTCGAACCAAGAGAAACTAGACAACATCCATATTTTGGAGCTAGAAGAAATGTCGGTGTTAAATTCCAAGATTATTTACACAGAATATTGACCAAAGATAATGATTTCAGTTTTAAAGGCTCTATCACAGGGACAAACATATCAACCAAAAGAATGATCCGAGAACCAAATCACTAGTTTCTATAGTCATAAATGACTTAGGGATGCTACAAGAAAGATCTAGAATGTAAGAAAATGCAAAATCATAAAAATAATCGTAAGGGTCATTACATGATGGTAGCTGATCTAATCCAGTTGGACAAGTAAGCCCAATAACATCTATAAAAGGTGAATGCATAAAATATTGAGTTAGCGAGAACAAAAGAAGGAATCAAACAATCATCTAATAAATCTCCTAAAAACTTAGAGTCACAATCGCTAAATACATAAATACAAGTTTGATATAACAAAGGTCTCGATGTCTCAAAATCTCAACAAAACATAAGTAAAGACATAAGATAGTGAAAGTCCATGGTGTATGCCATACTAAAAGAAACTACCTTTGGCTCTTTTGAAACTTCCTCAGACTATGAGCTAACAAAAGACAATCAAGTTGCTCTGGACTCAAAACCTACACAAGTGTAGAAAAGCAAGGGAGTGAGTACAAAAAATAAACAACGGATAATAAGCATGTATTCCTATATGGACCTATAACAAAGCAGTGATGAGCACCACTACTCTGACAACTCGACCATAATCTTTATAAGATACCAAGATGTTGAAAAAATCTTAGCCAACAGTTTATAAGACAGATACAGGATGTCGAGGATAATAATAATAAATCTAACTAATGAACAAAAAACAATAGTAATAATCTAGAATTAGATAATGAAATATTGACACAATGAACCACAGACTATCATCATAATAAAGTATCCATATCACTTTATCACGTGTCTCATAAGATAAATAGGTCTATACGATATCTAGAATCAAAATAAACTAGAAGTATCTATATCTCATCCTCAGCTTATTCCAAGTGTAGGTCTCCATAGTCGAGTCAACTTATATGGGAATTTCCTACCAATTTTACAATAAGCTCACAAAGGAGTACCTCGTCACTCATCTCAGTACCTAACATATGAGTCCACCCATGGTAAGCAGGATACACTCAATGCAACCAAATAATGGACTCATGGATTGGATTCTAGAAGGAATAGTCTAAGGTAAAGGAAATTTACTCAAGTATAAATCCATGTCGGTCCCTAACACATAAATCTATCCGTGATAGGAAGAGTACATACGATGCTGACTTATAAATAGATTTGCTGGATAAATTCTGAAGTGACTAGACTAGCATTAATATCATACCTCATAACCAATACTAACCCTTTTATAAAAATGTATAAATAGTAAATATAACCAGTCCGTACCATCATGTAGCACTTCTCTCAGTCCCCAGCACACAAGTCCACCCGTGTCTGAAATATGAAACCCTGAATCAAATATGAAATATTTCTTGATAAACATCTTACCCATGCCCGGGGGAGTTGAAATATGATTTTTTATCAATATTGGAGTTGAAATCGACCTTGAAATCATTGATTTATCAAACTTTAACTTTACTGAATAACCCTTAAATTTTCAAGTTTTACATGGTTAATATGGTTAAAATAATTGATAAATAAATAGGTTTATTTCAAATTAAATTTACCCATTAACATATGGATCCTAAATATAAATTTTCACAAAAAACTTAGTCAAAATCGATAAAACCTCATTTTCCCCAAGAAATTCACAGATAAGGATAGAAAACCAGATGATGAAATTATGGGAGAACACCACAATGAGGATTGTATACTGACTCTCTTATTAAATCTAGAAGAATGCCACAAGAATCTCTCCGTTATGAGATCTAGAACTCCCAATATGGTAAAAATACCAAATAAACACAACTTGAAATTTAAATACCTATTCCAGCACACCAGAAAATCTACACCATCAACTTTATTTTCACTAAAAGGCCGTAAAATCCTCATACTATATCTAAATGACCCGATCCTTTTTTCAGTATATCCTAAATAATGATACAAACCTACTCGTTCAATTCAAATTCAATTCTGTGCTCCTTTACGAGTCTAATATTTTTTTTGATGAATATTTATTTCATAGTTTGCGATAAAAGTCCAATTTCGGCTTAGAAAAAATGCACCAAACTTTACAAATTAGTCCTATAGTTCATGCTCAAAATTTTAGAAGTTTCAGATTTTTTTTCAATCTTTAGAATGAATAACGAACCTTTTAGTTGATGCAATTAGCTTAAATAGCGCCAAACGGCCCACAAAGCTTAAATACTCAGCCAAAACTCATCTGGAATCTCCCGAGAACAAACCAAGTATGCCACTAGCTTGAAAATGATATCTTAGACTTGATGAAATCATCACATTACAATGGAGGTCTCCATGACTCGATACATAAAGGAAAAAAGAGAAAACATTGGATCTACTAAAAGCCTGAGGGCTTAACTTTAAAAAATTGATTTGCATTTCCCTCAAGTGAACTTACCGGTAGGACGATACCACCAAGATGCACTATTAAAGTTGTAATTTCTGAACCAATCACCAAAATTCACAAAATAAAAGTGATCAAAATACCAAGATCTATTTCATGGATTTAAACTGAATTGGAACTCTCTAAACCACATGACAATCATCGAAATAGACTTTTCCCTATATCACAACAAAAAATTAAAAACCAGTATCTATAAAAAAATTCAAAAACACAACTTAAAATCGATCAGCTTCGCTTGTAAAGTGCAAAAATAACCACTAACCTAGTTGCAATGATTTCATTCTTTAACATAATTCTTCCCTGAGATTTAAAACGTGAAAATTTGATTCCAAAAAAATTCATACCCATAAAAGAAGAACACAACTAATCTAGTCCAAAATGTGAAGATCAATTAACCAACTTTGACAAGATATCCCTCACATACAATACTGCTAATAACTCTTACTAAATTTTTGGAATGGTAGTTGTGGTTATAGTCAAACTTCGTAAATGGAAAAAATAGTCACAACATCCTGTTAAAGAAACCACACATAACCAAAGCATAAATCAAACAGATAAGATAAACAAATAAATGGTTAAGAAACTGCAAATACCTATGGTAGACCTTATTCAAGCACCCTCAATCAAGGATCGCTCATGTAGAACCACTTGTATACTTCGATTTCTTAAAAGTGACATAAAAATCTATCATATCCAGGATGGTCAAGTCTACACAAGTATCATACCCTGCCAAAAGAGAAACACCGGATAGGTACACCCAATATACCACTAAAGAATCACCCATGAGATTATAAACACGAGTAGGTATAGGTGGTGAATCACACATCAAATCAAGTACATAAGAAAAATAGGTATACACATATGAATAAGTAAGTCCAGAATCAAATAACACAAAATACTCCTTCTCCGGTATCCATAACCAAAACTTACTCAATTATCTGATTCTTGTCTATTTGACCTTTCTCTATATATGAGAACTAATATGATTTTCAGCTCAGTCTTACACATACTTGGTTCATCAAAACTCATCATAAGCACTATAATACACTATCTGAAACCAAAACTCGCATGCCAACGAAGTATCTTGACCCTACTAATCCCCTAATACTAATCCCTTAATCATGCTTCTACAAGCCATCATTAGTATAGAAG
>JBDJHY010144677.1:0-13076 GCA_039654485.1 Withania somnifera | reverse complement strand
TTCATATAATTTAGAGGTCCCAAGGACATTTTACTCTTTTTGCATAAAATGTTCTATTAGACCTCAGATTCTCATTTTGATGGTTCCATTAAGTTTGGAACATTGAATATAGTGTATATGGTTTGTCTGTACGAGATTCTAAATTAATCCCGAGGTTCTATTTTGAGACTTAGAATCCATGATGAACTATTGTCATGAACATTTCAAGTGCAACCCACTTTACTCATCATGTGGCGTGCATGAACCTCGCGATTGTATATGTCCTTATTTTTATAAGTCGCTATCGCATGCACTGGCATCACATTATGGAGTGTTGATGGCATATTCATTGTGATCGTGTCCAAAGGGATAGAGATCACGTAACTCATTTTTGTTGGACCAGTAAAATTTACTCATCACAATAACATTCAATGGGGATTGCGATTGCATAGAGTATGTGTTCCAGTGACTTGAGACTCAAAGTCTTGGTACACAAGTTTTTACCACATTTTTCATTTTTAGACCTTGCGAGCTCACTTTCGGGTATTTTCAAAAATAGATTTCAAGGAAAATTTGTTGGGTAATCTTTTCAATCATTGGTTCTTCATTACCCATTGATTATTTCATGATTTTAACATCAAAATTGATGGATTACAAAGTTAAAATTTGGGGATTCTTGAGGAAAATAATGATTTGGTATTTCTTGTTTTTGAAGGTCAATTTATACCTAATTTTTGATAAAATTTAATATTTGAGATCCTTAAAACATGGATAATACGATTTTTAGGAATATTTCAAATTTACCCTTGGTTTTGACTTTTGGGGGAAATTTTGGACCCCATTTAGAGAATAGAAATATGGATATCATTGTTCATATTTTTTGCATTCTTGGTTTATATTTGACTAGAGTTCATGGATTCGGAGGCTTGATGCTAAGGGAAGGCCCACCCTTGATTTTTTTTCTTAGCTTTTACAGAAATTGGAGGTTCTTGATTATCTTACCAAGTGTCCTAAATAATTGTATGGTGTTCTTTTAAATGGGGAGTAATAGGGACTACTTGGGGTATCTGTGTTGGTGAAGTGATATGTATTCACCTAGATACTAAAGTCAAGCATATGAGGTTAATACAAAAGAAAAAAAAATGATTATTGATTGTTAAATTGGTTGATTTCCCATTAAGTTGATATAGTTATGTGGCCTTGAGATGCCCAAATATTGCTATTGTAATCGATTTCCTCCTTACTTTATTTTATGCCCTTGAGTGGCTTTAGTTGATTTAGATATGATTCCTCTAGTTTGTTGTGCTCATAAGTGGCCTTGTTGATTTATTGAGTATTTTCTCCTTTTTGTGATTTGAATATTTTATTTCTTATTTGTTGATACATATTCATCATTGACATGGAATATGGTTTTTGAGGAATCTATGGCATATAAATGAAAAAGAACTACAAAGAGGATAAAGTTTTTTAAAAGATGCATTACCTAGATCTTGCTGGTCCATCGCGTTTCTGCCAGGGGTACGATTGATCTCGCCCAAAACTACACCTCAATAAGAAGCATAAAGTTGTCCTTATTAAATATAAAACTCATCCAAGGGTTGGAGTTGATCCCACAGGGAATGCGGTGGAAATAAGTCTACTACCACTTTCACTAAGTTATAGCTAATATTTTTTAAAGAGAATTATTAAAGAAAGTAAATTGGGGTTCAATTCGACTTTAGTATTTGAAACAATTAGCAAACAAATAAAGAATTGTGTTGAGGTTATAATCAATAATGGTGAGATACTAGGACTGTGTTCCCCAAAACGTCTTAATTCCATAGGGGATTTATAATGGCCCTCGAGGCCATTTATATGGTTCCCACTATTTTTTTACATTTAAAGCATTATTAAGGACTATCCCAAGTCATTTATGACTTGCTGGGATCGATAGGTTTGATCGCTAGCGATTCTATGGGTTAAATGAAAATTCCATATATGTAGTGCTATAATTGGACTCTGTTTCCATTTTGAACTTTGATTTTGTAAAATCAGGGTTGGTAGGGGACTAAAGCATCACGATCGTGTGGTGGTGGGCCTCGATAGCAAAGATATTGAGGGGGTCAACATTGCAATCGCAAGGGCCTCTTCCGCGATTGCGATGAAGGCTTGGCTTCCTGTATAAATGTTTTTTCTTCATTTTTGATGAAGGTTTACCCATTTCTCTTGTTTTCTATCAAATCTAGATCTCAGAACAAACTAATTAAGCATTTTTTGGTGTTTCTACTCCATAGAAGTGCATTATGGTGGTTGTACGATCATTTCAGTCAGATAATTCTTCTTTTCTTTATTTTACAAATTTCCCGGGACTATATATTTCAATTCTATCATAAAATTTAGCTCTATTTTGTACTGTACGATGTATGAGTTGTGCTCTACGTGTAGGTATAAATATTTTCTTTTTCTGAGCATTTAGGATTTAAAAACCTAATTTTAGCCAGAATTATGACCCTGCTATTTATGTAGCAATATGAGTCTTTATTTACTCATATTAACTCGTAGGTTATATTTTTTCTAGCCTCACATGATTTTGAGCTTCGTATGGGATTTTGGTCATTTGGTACATGTTTTTCAAGGACATCCCCGAAATTCTGGTAGGATATGGTCTACTCTATTTAAATTGGCTATTAGTATAGTATATGTATGGTAAAGCGCCAACTCAGGGATGGGATGATTTTTCAGGCCCTGATATTCTTATTTATCTAGCATAGCCTATTTAGCTAGCTTGTAGCTTAACTACTTACCCTAGGGTTGTATTGCCCTGCCCGCATGTTTCACGCCAACTTTAAACTATAGTGTGGCTGGGGTAGCCGTAACACCTTCAATGTATATCGTTATACGCTGACCCTGGACTGTGTGATATTGAAAGGGGGATTAAACTAGTGATTAGAGCTTAACAACTATTGATGTAGGTTGGTGGCTTTAGAGCCGATCTAGGTAGGCTTTATGTTTTACCTGATCTGGTTATGTGTGATTAGGGTAGATGTGGACCCTTTTTGGGGCCAGTGATAGTTGGATATGGCTTTATTGGTCAGTTAGTAGCCCTACGTGATTACCCCATACCTAATTAAGTATGGGACGACTAGGATGGGTTATTAGCTTTCTTTTGTGATGACATTATACCTAGTTGGATTTGGGTTTTCTAGATAATTAGAAGCCTTATATGATATTATTTTGCCCTAGCCCTGTACGAGCCTAAGGGTGAGTGGTATTTGACTGAGTTTTGGTAGATTTGTGGTATTTGGCTGGGTGTGTTCTTGACCCTTAATGGGCACCCTTTTGAGCAACGGTGGCATCTGGGATATGGTTACTCGCTTCTCGAAGCAGCAGATAGGCTGGGGAAGATTATACCTGGTGACTAGCTCTTACCATTTTATAAGTTCCAATTAGGAGGCTTAGGATAACTAGTACGTTGATTGGTTCTATGTGCAAGCATGTATTAAATATTTTAAAAGGTAACTGGATTTTCAACAGAGTAATTATCAAAAATTGATTTCTTATATACATTTTTACTTTCCATAACTGTGCTTATGAGAAATATGGAGCTATTTTCTCATATCATTTAGGTTAGTTTCTCACTATCACTGTGGTTTCTTAATGCTACCTGTATAGCGACAGATGGATTGTAGTGATATGATCATTAATGGGAAATACATGAAGTTTTGTATTCTAGAGCATTTCAGGAGTTGCCCTAAGTCATTTATCACTTGCTGGGATCGGTAGTTCAGTTCCCTAGTAGCTCAGTTGAGAAATGTCTAAATTTTCCTGTTTTAGATCCTAAAACAAAGTACTTATTAAAAAAAGTTAACTTTCCTTCAAGACGAGCTCAAAATTAAATTTTGACAGTTCCATTAGCTCCGGAATGCCAAATAAAGTCAAGCTTGACCTTAAGTTTGTGTTTTGGAGTTTTCATTTGCAATTTGTGCTCATTTGTGGATTTTAGTTAATTTTAAGGCCTAATTTGGAGCTTGGGTGGTATTTTAGTGTTCGCAGTGTCGGATCGGAATTCTGACACTTCTATTTTCTCCAGAAAGGTATGTATAGACTAATGGAGGTGCTGCTTCATTTTTTGGACTTGTCATTTTTTTGAGGTGTTGGTGGAAATTTTATGATTTTAAGCCTAAGGGTTGCCTTAGTTAATATTTTCCCAAATTGATCTCGAATTCTAATTTCTTCTTCACCGTTGAGTCCGGAATGTCATTTTGGGTGTGCATGCATAGTTTGTTTTCCTAAATTAGACTCCGAATGCATTTCGAGTTGTGATTAGGATCCTTCCTTTCCTTTGGTTTCTGCTGTCAAAACCTGCAACTGGTACATAAGATTTCCACTTTGCGATTGCGAAGCTTATTCACATGATTGAGATTCATCACTTCAGTTACACTTTCTGATCATAAAGTACCTTCACACGATTGCGATTCAGTTCCCCCTACTACTCTACGTGATTGTGTAGCCCATGTACGTGATTGCAATGACTAGCTAAAGTACTCTACATCGCGATGAAAAAAATTCCTGGCAGTTTATAAAATCCCTGCACAACCCGTAGTTTATTATTCAGCAAAAACCTTTATGTTTCTACTTTATAATGTGTGAAAAACTCATCCCAAACATCAAACCAAGGTTGATTAAGGTCCCTAAGTGTTGTCCCTTTGATTTCCACGCTATTTGATAAGTTTCTTCTTTGTTTTATTTCTTGAAATTCCTTGTTTCCTCCATTAATGGCCCCAAGTGGTGAAGTTGATGAACTCATGACATAACTCACATATTATTACATAATTATTCCTTGAGTATACTTTGCTGTGTAGTGTAATTAATTCATCGAATTCCGACGTTTAATTCAAAAAGGATTGCATCTTTGATCCCATTGTAGTCAAATTTGGTCATTTTGGTTTGATGGCCTTCCCACACTCGAATTGTGCTTAATTTTGGTGCATGGGTTCCTAGTAACATTGGAAACCCCATGGCGAAGTTTAATTTTCAGTTCCGGTGAATGGACCCTGTAAGCCCATTTTAGGTCCAGTCTAGATCATTATCTATATTGTTAGACTTGTATTGATATATGGATTACTATTTTACAAGATTCAGAGCAAGTGGAGTTCATTTGATATCAGTCGAAGTAACATTTGAGAGTTTGCAGCGCTTTATCGTTGGATGATAGGTAGGCTCCGTGGAGCTATCTCTGGGTTTATAACTTTAATAACTGTATGAAATAGCATTATGGGTTGGGTAATCTAGGTGGTTATAGTGATCCTGTACCATTTTTTCATTTATTTCCTCAATTGATATATAATTCGACATCCAGATTTATATGGTGCCTAGGCCTAGGATTTTCCCAGTGATACCTATTCAGGAATATATGGATGTCATTTCATTTATAAATACTTGTTGATATGTTGTGCATGCATTATATGAGAGGTTGGGCCTTTGTCTCTATTGAGAGTACATTGAGGTTGGGCCAGTATCACCACATGATTATTGAGTTGTAAATGCTAGAGACTGAGTTTAGTAATAATGTCAGATAATGATACAAACTAATAAATTGGAATATTCTAATAATAATATTAGTAAATGACCTTTTAAAGGTTTTAGAGTCGGCATTGTATCGAGCACCAATAATACTATTTACTTATTTTAGCCCAGGCTTTACACCCTGGCATCGGGAATTATCATTTTACTAATTAATGTTGGGACTTGAAACCGACTTTGTTCGGCAGTGATTACAATCGCTTGCACTTGATTCCTTTGTTGTACGACAGTGAGTACAACTTTTGAAAATGATCACATATACTGGTTTGGAGGAATATTGATATAGTTCCCTTGAGGACTTTGGTGATACTATGATATCGAGGTGTTGAATGCCATAACTTGCCAATTCTATAGCTTATTGAGACTATTGATATGAGGCATTGAATGCCATATTTTTATACCCTTTGAGGCTTATGGTATGGGATATGAGAGTATGATGACATTATAGATTGTACGTGGTGACACACCTCCATGACCTTACCTCTGGGCTACGGCAACAAGAAAGGGTGGGTATGGGATAGAGTAGAGATATACCGAGGGAACTTAAGGTATCCTTCCGTGGATTATACCTACGGGGCCTAGAGGTACCAGTGGATAAATGTACGTAGGACTAGTTACTTCATGGCGTGTATTTACTTTTCTACATTTGTTTTCCTCAGTACTCCTGGTAGTATTGTGATGCCTACAGGTGAGCCTATTTATGTGTACGCTGTGCTTTTTTGTGGGGGACTTTACAGTGTTTATATGCATTAATATAGCACTTTTACTACTTCTTATTTTTTCTTGTTAGTTATTTTATATTTTGTGTTATGTGGTATATTGTGCGCTATATTATGGTTCATTTGTCCTGTCTTTTCTTAAGGTTACCGGTATACTGTCCATATTCGCAACTTACCTTTTTCTTAACTCTTGATTATTGTTGTAATTATTCAAATATATTGTTGCAAGGATTCCAGGTACGTCTCCCTTCATTGCCTGAAATCCTATTATGTGATTAGCTAACACTATATGTTCTACTTGTTACTTGATTCCTATTTGAATAGCTAGCTTCCATGATGTACTACTCCCTTATTTACTGCTTTTATTATTGTTATACGTCTAGTAGGCCCTCACAGCCTACTGGGTACGGGTTACTTCGGCTTCTTGTACTCATACTACACTTACTATATGCAGATCCAAGTACAGGTGCCCAACATTGATTCACAAATCGCTATTCGTGCAGATTCTATTGATTTTCAGAGACTTGGGGTGAGCTTGGCATCCAGCTTTTCCTTCTTTCTTCAGTATTAAATTTTGATCTCCATGTATTTTTTAAGATACATTTGTATTAGACATCTGATCCCATGTTCTGTACTTAGAGGTTTTGTATTACACTGATATCGGGTTTTGGGCATTGTTGATTCTTTATACTTCCACTTTATCCATATATTGTTATTATACTTGTACGTTTCGCTTTTGATTTAGTAGTCCTCCAATTCGGCTTAGGACTACAGGGTTGGTTCTCCTGCTGGGGGTATAGTAGGTTCCATCATGATTTGAGAAATTTGGTCATGAAAAATTTATATCAAAGACGTAACTTCTTCAGTGTCAGTGTATGGAACTAATGTCTAGTAGAGTCCTGCGGATCGATGCAGAGACGTCCATTGCTTACCTTCTAGAAGCTATAGTGGCATTTAGAAAAATAACTCTTTTTTTTGAATCCTATATCGTGCGTATATCCCTAATAGTTTCTTAAAAGTATTCACTCATTGTCATTACTTCTTTTGCAGATGCCTCTTACACATTCGCCAGTAACAAGGAAGACCGCTAGAGTTCCTGCCAAAGTACCGGTCGAGGTACTTATGACTACTGCTACCCCAAAGGTTTCATCAGTACCTGCAACTTCGGTTTTTGCACCAACTACAGTGCCTATTTCAACACCTATTCTAGTGCCTGTCACAACACCTTTTTTGAATATTCGCAATATCTTATGGCAGTTGATCAATGCCTATGGTGGTCCCCCTATCGATGGGACACAACCAGTTGTTCTAGTACCATAGTCTACAACTGCAGTTCCTACAACACAGCCTGTTCTTCCAATGGTTCAAGTAGATATTACTGCACTTTCTCAGGTCTTCCCAGTACCCATTGTTGCTTCTACAATGTAGCAATAGAAAACTATGTCAGATTCGAAGCAAAAGCTCCTGATAGATTTCTGAGGTTGGATCTCCCTCAGTTCACTAGAATTCCTAAGAAAGATGCACATAAATTCATTGTTGAGTGTGAAGAAAGGTTCAAGAACATGGGGTTGTTGAAGACCCATGGTGAACACCTATCAGATGTGTGGTGCAACTAAGTAGTGATGGAGATATTTTGTGGTATACAGACCAGCACGTTCGCCCCAGCCAATTTACGCTGAGTTTTATGAGGTTTTTATAAGGAGGTTTGTATCGAGAGCTAAGTGAGAGTTCTTAAGAGAAGAGTTTAGGAATCTTGATCAGGGACAATAATGGTGGCGGAGTATGAGGCTTGATTCCACCAGTTGTCAGTTTATGGTGTGAATTTTATGCCTACTGAGGCAGAGAGAGTTCACAGATTTGCTATGGGATGAGAGGCAGATTCTGTGAGGCTGTAGCTTTTCTAGTATCTGATTGTCATCTATTTCATGTGGTGGTGGATCATGCTAACTCTATGGAGGCTCTTTAGCATGAGTTGTGTCAGCACAATGAGAAGAGGTAGAGAATTAGGAAGGTTATAGTGGGTCCCGCTTTGGGGGCCGTGGTCAATTTTACTATGCACAGAGCCAGTCCAGCAGGCTGGTGCAAGCATCATTTCAGGTTTCATCTCCTTCTCCTACATTGTATTAGAGAGGATTTGGATCTTTGCAACATGGTAGTCATATGGGTTCCGACAGAGGTTCCCGGCAGAGTAGTCCAGTTAGGCAGTGTTTTAAGTGTGGCCTTGTGGGCTATTATGCCAAAGCTTGTCCTTAAAGGGGCACTTTTCAACCTGATCCTTAGTCTATGTAACCTTTTAGATTAGTTCCTCCGTCGGCTAAAGGTGGGGCATAGGGTGACTATCGTAGTGGTGTCCGATAGGTAGGGGCGGTGGTCACAGGCATGGTCATCATAGTGGTGATCGCCATTTATATGTTGTTCCTCATAACTAGATTCTGTGTCATTGGATACTTTCATTACAGGTTTGATTTATGTGTGTTCTATACCTGCGTCAACCTTATTTGACCCTAGGTCTACTTGCTCATATATGTCGTCCTATTTTGTATCTAGTTTGGGGTTGCCCAGTGATATGTTAGCTTTATCTATGTGTGTTTCTTCCCTTGTAGGAGATTTTTGGTAGTGGATCGGGTGTTTAGTCATGCATGGTATCTGTTAGTGGACTAGACAGTTGGGATAACTTGATGCTTTTATACATGGTTGAATTTGATGTTATTTTGGTCATGGATTGGTTGTTCCCTCACCGTGCGGTTTTGGATTATTATGCCAAGACTGGTAGCTTAGCGTTAGCTGGTTCATCTCTGGTTGTGTGGCAGGGTTCTAATAGCCGCATACCAACAAGGTTTATTTCTTGCCTTCAAGGAGAGGGTGTTTGGCTTATTTAGCATATGCTCATGATATTCAGGCCAACATTCCTACCCCTAAGTCTGTCCCTAGTATTTCTAATTCTCTTGATGTATTTTCGACTGACCAATTAGGCCTATGACTAAAGAGAGATATTGATTTTTCTATTAATTTAGAGTTGGGCACTAAGACCATTTCTATTGATCCATATCATATGGCTCCTACAGAGTTGAAAGAGATGAACCTTTAGCTCCAAGATTTATTAGATAAGGATGTAGTCTGTTCCAGTATGTCACCTTGGGGTGTACCAGTTCTGTTTGTGAAGAAGAAAGATGGTACTATGCATATGTGTATTGATTTTTGGCAGTTGAACAAAGTCATAATGAAGAATAGATATCCTATTCCAAGGATTTATGATTTATTTGATAAGCTTCATTAGACCACAGTTTCTCTAAGATTGATTTGAGATCTGGTTACCATCAATTACAGATTCAGATAGAGGATATACTGAAGACAACATTCAGGACTCGTTATGGACACTATGAATTTTTGGTTATGTCCTTTGGTCTGACTAATGCTCAAGCAACTTTCATGGACTTGATGTATAGGGTGTTAAAGCCCTATTTGGACTTTTTTATTATATTTATTAATGATATATTGGTGTATTCATGAAGTAAGTCCGATCATGAGCAGCAATTGAGATTGATTCTTCAGACATTGAGAGAACGAAGGCTTTATTCCAAGTTCTCAAAGTGAGTTTTGGTTGGAGTCCATTGTATTTTTAGGACATATAGTGTCCAAGACTGGGATTAAAGTAGATCCAGCCAAGTTCAGATGGTATGAGATTGGCCGAGGCCAGCTCTATTTTTGAAATTGAGAGTTTTATTGGTTTGGATGGATATTATTGATGTTTTGTTGAGGGGTTCTTATTGACGAGGCACCTTTGACTAATTTTACTAGGAAGGATGTTTCCTTTTAGTGGTCTGATGATTGTAATTAAGCTTTTTGAAGCTCAAGGACTTGTTGACTTTAGTGCTAGTGTTGACCTTGCTAGTGGAGGATCAGGGATTCTCTGTGTATTGTGATGCTTTTAGTGTTGGTTTTGGTTGTGTTCTGATGTAGCAGGGTTGAGTGATTGCATATTCTTAGAGGCAACTGATGGTCCACGAGCGTAACTACCCTACTTATGACTTCGAGTTGGTGACAGTAGTATTTGCACTTAAGATTTGGAGGCATTAATTGTACGGGGTCTAGTGTGAGATCTTTACTGACCATCATAGTCTTTAGTATATTATGAACTAGAAAAAGTTGAATTCCAAGCAGCGGAGATGGATTGAGTTGCTGAAAGACTATGATATTTCCATTTTATACCATCTGGGCAAGGCAAACATTGTGGTAGATGCCTTGAGCCGAAAGACTGTCAGTATGGGTAACCTAGTAGCTCTGTCAGTTTCAGAGAGGTCGTCGGCGGTGGAAGTTTATTCGTTGGCTAGTCATTTGATTAGACTTTATCTATTAGACCTTTGGCGAGTTTTAGCATGTGTTGAGACCAGATCTTTCTTGATAGGTTAGATTCTGCAGAAACAGTTTATGGATAAGCATTTATTCACTCTTCATAATCAGGTATTAGCTGGAGAGGCCATTAGGGCTTCTATTGATTCAAATGGGTGCTTCGGTATGATGGTCGCATTTGTGGACCTCAGGTTAGTGACTTGGTGTAGTTGATCTTGTGTGAGGCTCACATTTCCATGTATTCTATTCATCCTGGTGCATTTAAGATTTACCGTGATTTATGATAGTTGAATAGGTGGAATGGGATGAAAATAAATATTGCATAATATGTGTCTAAGTGTTTGAACTATCAACACGTTATGTATGAGCATTGACGAATATGTGGTTTGATGCAAAGACTCCCTATTCTGGCTTGGAAGTGGCAGATGGTGACTATGGACTTTGTTTCTGGTTTGTCTCAGACTAAAAGAGGTTATGATATGGTTTGGGTCATTGTTTGTAGACTGACTAAGTTAGCGCACTTCATTATTACTCAGTCCTCTTATCATGCTGAGCGTTTGGCCAAACCTTTATTTGCGAGATGGTTCTGTTTCATGGTGTTCCTTTATTTATCATTTTAGATAGAGACGCGCAATTTACTTTGCAGTTTTGGAGGTCTGTTCAGAAGGACTTGGGTTCTGAGGTGTATTTGAGTACTGCATTACATCAATAAATGGACAACCAGTCTGAGCGGACCATTTAGGTGTTACAGGATATGTTGACAGCTTGTGTGATAGACTTTGGTGGTGCTTGGGATCAGTACCTACTATTGGAAGATTTTTCTTACAATAATAGCTATCACTCCAGCATGGAGATGACACCATTTGAAGTGTTATACAGTAGGCGGTGTTGGTCACCTATTAGGTGGTTTGATGGTTTTAAGGCCAGAGTCCAGTCTATAGATTTGTTTCGTAATTCTCTTGACCAGGTTTGATTGATTCAAGATAGATTGAGGGAAGTGTAGAGTAGGTAGAAGAGCTACACTGATCATCGGCTTCATGTCTTTGAGTTTGGAGTTAGTGATAGAGTGTTTCTTTGGGTATCTCCCATGCACGGTGTTATGAGGTTTGGTATGCAGGGCAAGCTTAGTCCCAAGTATATTGTTCCATTTGAGATTTTGAAGAGAATTGGTGATGTTGCCTAACAGATGGCCTTACATCCTATGCTTTCAGGAGTTTATCCGGTATTTCATGTTTCAATATTGTTGCGATATATTCCTAATGGTCTCATGTCATTCAAGAGGATTCTGTGCAGCTAGATGAAAATTTGTCCTTTGTTGAGGAGCCTACAAAAGAGTAACTTAGGTGATCGAGAGTATCCACAGTTGTTTGAGACATCAGGTACTTCCTCTTCCTATTTATTTCCTGCTTTTATTTGACTTTTGGGGATAAAGTCCTTTTAGTAGCGGATGTTGTAATGACCTCATGGTTATTTATGAGAAATACACAATGTTTTGTATTTTAGAGCGTTTTATTAGCTTCCCCAAGTCATTTATGACATGTTGGGATCGGTAGTCCAGTTCCCTAGTGGCTCTGTTGAGTAATATCTTAAATTTTCTTTTCTAGAGCCTAAAACTAAGAACTCATTGACCAAAGTCAACTTTCCTTCAAGACGAGCTCAGAATTAAATTTTGACAGTTGCTAGCTCCGGAATGCCAAGCAAAGTCAAGATTGACATTAAGTTTGTAGTTCGGAGTTTTCATTTGCAATTTATGCCCATTTGTGGATTTTAGTTAAGTTGAAGGCCTAATTATGAGCTTGGGTTGGTATTTTGGTGTTTGAAGTGTCAAATCAGAATTTTGACGCTTCCATCATGCTAACGGAGGTGTTGGTTCATTTCTCAGACTTGTTGTTGTATTTTTGAGCTGTTGGTGTAAATTTTATAATTTTAAGCCTAAGGGTTGACTTGTTCAACATTTTCCCAAAATTACCTCGGATTTTGATTTCAACTGCGTTATTGAATCCAAAATATTATTTCAGGTGTGCATGCATAGCTTATTTGCATAAAATGGACTTTAAATGCATTTTTAGTGGTGGTTCAGAGTTTTCCTTCTCTTTGATTTTGCTGTCAAAAGGACCTGCAACTGGTGCAGGTAAATTACTCTTCGATATCACAAAGAGTACTCACGCGGTCGCTATTCAGCTTCCAGTTTACACTTTGCAATCACGTAGAAGTCCTCATGCGATTGTGATGCAGCCCCTCCAAGCTACTCTACGCTATCGCATAGCATACTCACGTGATCGCGATGCCCAGGAATTGTACTCTACGCGGTCGCGACTCTTTTTGATTCGATTGCGATGAAGAAACTGCCTGGAAGTTTTATAAAATTCCCGTACGACCCTCAGTTCATTGTTCAGCAAACCCTTTACATTTTTACTCTATTTCTGTGTGAAGAAACTCATCCCAAACATTAAAACATGGTTAATT
>JBDJHY010144668.1:815-13076 GCA_039654485.1 Withania somnifera | reverse complement strand
ATGCCCCGATGCAGATTTATCGGCCACTTGTACATTCCCCTGTACACTGGAAGTTTTTGAGGATGCTGATTTATCGAACAAAATGTTAATAAATCTGCATTCCCTGAATCTGGAACACCACTGCAAGTACCGATTTATAGGTCATTTGATCACTAAAGTGGCATCTTCTGATGAATAGAAACCCAAAGGACTAGTACTGATTTATCGAAACAACTAATAAATTTATCAGTACCTGCCGATTTATTAGCACTTAGACCGATAAATCGATTTTTCATGCACTAGCAACACAGTTACTTTGAATTTTCAACAAAGGGTTTGGAAAAGAAACAGAGCCAATTTTGATAAACCAAATATGCATCTTGCATGAAAAGCACATTCTAGACTCAAAGGAATCGGCGAGATGGACATCAAAGATTTTTTTAGAGAAAATAACTCCCAAACCAACACTTAACCATTGAGGAGAAATTTCAACTTTCCACAAACTAACTCGGAATGAGCACGGACACCTCGAGAAGCATACCAAGGGTCAAACTAGCCTAAATTCACTATTTTTAGAGCTGATGGAAGCATCAAAATTCCATTCCGACATTCCAAACCCCAAAAGGCCATCCAAGATCCAACTTTAGGCTTTGGCTTAACTAAAATCCACAAATTAGTACAAACTCAAAAAGAAAACCTCAAAATAGAATTAAAGGTCAATCTAAACTTTGTTCAACATTTTGGAGCTAATGGAACTATTGAAATTAAATTTTGAGCTCGTCTTGAAGGAAAGTTAACTTTAGCCAATGAGTAATTAGTTTTAGACTCTAAAACAGGCAATTTGAGATAAATCTCCATCGAGCTGCCAGAGAACTGGCTACCGATCCCAACAAGTAATAAATGACTTGGGGCCACTACTAGAAAGCTCTAGAATACAAAACGTCGCATTATTGTAATAAATGACTATGAGGTTCATTTCAACATCCACTACTAAAATGACTTCCGTCCCTGAAAGTCAATTAAAAGAAAGAAATAAATAGGGAGAGAAAGTACTTGATGTCTCAAACATTTTTGGATACTTCTTCCACATCTCACTCTTAATCTCTGAATTAACCTTCTAAATCAAACGATGCCTCCACTACACCCTAACCACTGGAATTTCCTTGGAACTTAACTTCCTAACATCCTTACCCAATACTGCTATCGGCTCTGCAATAAAAGACAGATTCTCATCCCACTGCATTGAATCCTCTCGAATAATGTGAGACTCATCTGGAATATACCGCTGTAACATACAAATACAAAAAACTGGATGAATGGTTGAAAGCTTAGGAGGCAAAGCCAAGAGGAAGGCGACATAACCAACTATCTCTAAAATCTCAAATGGTCAAATATACCTAGTATGTCGCCTATTCAGGATAGATTGTGGGTATATTTGACCATATCATGTAGCTCTTCTATATAATCTGCACAACCCACAATCTATCCTGAATCAATCGAACCTGATCAAGATAATCACGCAAAAAATCTGAAGAATGGACTCTAACCTCAAAGCAATCAAACCAACCAATAGGCAATTTTCTCCCCCTACCATACAATGCCTCAATTGGTTCCATCTAAATGCTGGAACGGTAGCTATTATTCGCAAACTCTGCTATAGACAATGTTGATCCCAAGCACCACCAAAATCCAAAATCTAACACACAAAACCTCAACATATCCTCCAATACCTAAATAGTCCGCTCAGACTAATTGTCAGTTTGTGGATGAAACTTTATGCTCAACTAGACCTCAGTGCCAAAATCCCACTAAACAGATCTCTAAAACTATAAAGTGAATTGTGTTTCTCTTCAAAAATGATAGACATAGGAACACCATGCAATTGAATCACCTCAAGAATGTAGATTCGATCCAGACACTCAACATTACAAGAAGAGAGAGTAGGAATAAAGTAAGTTGACTTAGTCAATCAGTCTACAGTGACCCAAAAAGTATCATGACCTCTACTAGTCCGAGGTAAGCCTAAAACAAAATCCATAGTCTTACACTTCCACTTCAAAGTCAGAATAGGGAGTTTCTTCATCAAACCACCTAGTCACTTATGCTTATACTTAACCCACTTACAGTTCAAACACATAGACACATACTCAGCAAGATGCCTCTTCATCCTATTCCACTAATACATCTATCAAAAATCATGGTATGTCTTAGCTGCACCCGGATGAATAGAATATCTGGAGCTATGGGCCTCACACAAGATCAACTGTACCAAGTCACCAATTTGTGGTACAAAAATGCAACCATCAATTCGAAGCGCCTCATCTGAGTTAATAAAAGCCCTCCTAGCCTCTCCAACTAACAACTAATCACAAAGATAAATCAAGTGTTCATCTCAACTAGAAGATACCGAATTTGATCTAACAAAGACGATCTAGCCTTAAAACACAAGCTAAAACTCTCTAAGAGTCTGATAGTTCCAATCTCATCAAATGACTAGACAAATTGTAATCCTCTATCGCTAACGGCCTCTCCAAATCTGACAAGGATGCTAAGCTACCCATACTAACCACCTTCCGGCTCAAGGCATCAGCCACGACATTTTCTTTGCCCGAACGATAGAAAATGGTAATATCATAGTCTTCCAGTAACTCGAACCACCTCTATTGCCTGGAGTTTAACTATCTCTTTCTTAGAATATACTAAAGACTACAATGGTCAGTAAAGATTTCTATTGAACCCTATATAACTAATGTCTCCAAATCTTGAGAGAAAACACTACCGCCGCCAACTCCAAGTCATGATAGGGTACTTAAGCACGTGAACCTCAACTACCCCGATGTATAAACAATAAATCAACCTTGATGAATCAGAACAGAATCTAGAACAACACCGAAAGTATTAAAATACACCGAGAAACTCTGACCCTCAACTAGCAAGGTCAAAACTAGCATTGAAGACAACAACTCTTTGAGCCTCGAAAAGCTTAACTCACACTCCTCAGACAACTAAAAGGCCACATCCTTCTTGGTCAACTTAGTCAAGGGCTTCGTAATTAATAAGAACCCCTTGATAAAATACCGATCATAACTAGCTAAACTAACAAAACTCTAAATCTCAATAAAAGAGGTCGGCCTCAGCCAATCACTCATTGCCTGAATCTTAGCTAGATCAAATTTAGTCCCAGACATAGAAACCACGTTCCCTAAGAATGTAATGGACTCCAACCAAAACTCACACTTTAAGAACTTGACATAAAGTTTGTGTTCTCTCAGTGTTTGAAGGATCAACCTCAAATTATGTACATAATCAGATTTACTCCATGAATACACCAAGATATCATCAATAAACACGATTATGAAACAATCCAAGGAAGGCTTCAGCACCTTATGCATCAAGTTCATAAATGTTATTGGAGCATTAGTCAAACCGAAAGACATGACCAGGAACTCATAATGACCGTAATGAGTCTTGAATGCTATCTTTTTAATGTCTTCTATATGAATCCTCAACTGGTGATACCTAGACCTCAAGTCTATCTTAGAGAATAATGCTTCTCCCTGAAGTTGATCAAACAAATTATCAATCCTTGGCATAGGATATTTTCTCATCACAATAAATTTATTCAAGTGTTGATAGTGAATACACATCTGAATGGTACCATCCTTCATTTTAACAAACAGAACTGGCACATCCCAGGAGAAACACCAGCGTGAACAAATCCCATAGCTAACAAATCTTGGAGCTAAATCTTTACTTCTCTCAACTCTACAAAAGCCATGCGAAAAGGAGAAACAAAAATAGGCTTAGTGTGCGGCTCTAAGTCAATAGAAAAATTAATATCTCACTATGGTGGTAGGCTTGGTAGGTCGGTCAGAAACAAATCAAGAAACTTAGAAGCTATAGGAACAGACTTAGGAGTAAGAGTGTCATTCCAACGTCACAAACATATGCCATATAAGCCAAACATCCTCTCCCCATAAAACTCCTAGACTGAAGGCAAGAGATAAACCTTATCGGTTCGTGGCTACAGTGTTTGCAAAAATCTAATAAGTATAATATCAAAGTCTTCCATATCTAATAGATCAAGTCTACCCAAGTATCCATCCTACTAACAAAAATCATATATGACCTGATAACCCGATCTTCTACTAAAGAATCCTCTATAGGAGTAGAAACACCTATAAATAATGATAATATCTCACTAGGCAGCCCCAAACTAGGTAAACAATAAGTATACACATAATATCAAGTGTATCCGGGGTCAAATAAGGCTGACGCAGGTATAGAAAACAAAAAGATCAAATATGTGATAACAACATCTGAGGATTCAACCTTTGGCTTGGCTGGACTAGCATATAGTTAGCGATCACCATAGTGACGACCGATACTATGACAACTGCCTATACCATGCTAGCAGCCACCACAATAACCACCGTGTTCCCTACCTCTACCCGGTAGAGGCACTAACCTCAAAACTTTATAAACTGAGGATCAAATTGAATAGTTCCCCTCTGAGGACAAGCTCTAGCATAGTGGCCCAATATTCCACCATCAAAACATGGACTTGATGGCCCATTGTATTGGGAACCTCTACCAAAACCCATCTATCTACCATGCTAAAACATCTAGATCATCGAGAAACCTGAGCTGAAGTAGGTGTATAAAACTATAATGAAGCCTTCACTACCCTGCTAGACTAATCTTATGCGTAATGAGACTATCCACGTCCCTTAGAATGAGACCCACTATATCCTCCCTGTTGTTGCTTAGTCTTTTCACTGCATAGCCGCAGCTTATAATGAAGAATTCCACAAGTACCATCATAATCAACTACATCCTAGAATGGTCGTCCATCAGAAACCAATAATGCTACTGACTCTTGCAGTTTATCTCACAACCCATTAGCAAACTTGCATACCTGGTCCGCCTCTATAGGCATAAGTTCTAACCCATAGATAGTCAACAGGTCAAAACGAGCCTCATACTTTGGCATTAACATAGAACCCCATTCAATCTTGTTAAGCACTTCTCTCAAACGTTCCTCTCAGCCCTTGAGGAAAACTTCCTCATGAGCACCTTATAGAACTCAACCTATGTCAACTAGAGTAAACCTGCTGGTCTATAAGAAACAAGCTCTCCAACCTTTCTTAGCTACGCCACACATGTGGTAAATAGTGAAAGCCATTCCATGGGTCTTCAGGATACCTATGTTACCCAGTCTCTCTTCAAACTCCTTCATAAACTCCTGAGCATCTTCCCCTAGAACTCCAGTGAATCGAGGGGGATCTAATCTAAAAAACCCCAATAGGAGATTCTTCTTTCAATCTTTTATAGCTATTTGTTTCTCATCTGTCGAAAAAACAGTTGGTGTCGGAAGAACCTAAGGAGGTGCAGGAATAACTGTTGGTGGCATAGGTTTTACTGGACGCACAAGCTAGACAGGCTGAACTTATGGAATTTCTTGTACTGGAGGAACAACAACTATAGGCTATGGTACTGGAATGACTGTCTGTGTCCCATCGATAAGGGGACCACAATATGAACGAAAAAACTTCCACAAGATGTTATGTATATTTGGAAGAGGTGCTGGAACGGGTGCTGCAATAGGTGTTGCAGCAGGTGCTACAACTAGTGTTGCAGGCACTGTTGGAGTCTTAGGAGTAGTAGCGGGAGTGGGTACTTATGTAGGTGCTCTAGCAAGAGTGTTGCCTGTCTTCTTAGCTTCTGATACACGTGTATGAGGCATCTGTAAAAGAGTGATGACAATGATTGAGAATTTTTAATAAAACATCAAGGATGTACCCACGACACATGATTCAAAAGAAGGAGTTACTTTTAAACATGTCACTATCGCCTCCCAAAGATAAGCCACGAATATCTTCGCGATGATCCGCAGGACTCTACCAGACATTTGTTCTATATGATCACACTGATGAACCTAGGATTCTAATACCAATTTTCATAACCTAATTTCTCGGATCATGATTGCACCTATTATACTGTCAGTAGGAGAACCAACCCTATAGCCTGAAGTCGAAGTTGAGGACTACTACATCAATAGTGGAAAGTACAAGTACAAAAAGTAACATATAAAGAAAATGAAAAATACTAAGTGTAGTAGAATTAAATGATTCAAAAATTTCGAAAAACCCAGTATCAATGTAACAAAATAGAACCTCTAAGAACAGAACATATAGCCAAAAGTCTAATATAAATGTATCTATGACAGTATAGGGAGACCAATCCAAATCCGAAGAGAAGCAGGAATAGCTGGACGCCAAGCTCACCTTGAATCTCTGAAGTAAGTAGAAATAAGTAAGAAAGGAAAATTGTAATAAATGTAAGCCACTAGTACTCGGATCTGTAGCAGAAAAAAAATATAGTATGATTAAAAGTTAGCAACCTGTACGTAGTAGGCGTCGATGGCCCACTAGGAACATAACAATAATAAAAATAGTAAATAATAAAATACAATAAAGTAGGGTCACTAAAGCAAATAGTACATCATGGAAGTCAGCTACTTAGATAAAATTGAAGAACAAGTAGAATAGATCATCACTAGCTAAATCACATAATAGGATCTAGGGGAAGAAGAAAGTACGTACCTGGAATCATTCCAGAAATATATGTGAATAATAGCAATAATTAATCAAGAGTCAAATAGAAGACGGGAAGAGAACATGGATGGTATACGGATAACATTCCAATTATTAACCCGAAATGAGCATGAATACCTTGGTAAGAGTACTAACGGTAAAAATAGTCCAAATTCATCAATATGGAGCTGATGGAAATGTCATAATTCCATTTGAACCCTCCCCCAACACCAAATGATCATCCAAACTCCAACTTTAGTCTTCGGCTTAACTAAAATCCACAAATTAGCACAAACTCAAAAGAGAAAACTTGAAACACAAATTAAATGTCAATTTTGACTTTGTTTAGCATTCCTGAGTTAATGGAATTGATGAAATGAAATTCTGAGCTGATCTTGAAGGAAATTTGGCTTTAGTCAACGAGTCCTAGTTTTAGGCTCTAAATAGGAAATTTAAGATAAATCTCAATCGAGCCGCCAAGGAACCAGTCTATTGGTCCCATCAACTTATAAATTACTTAAGGCAGCTACTGTAAAGCTCTAGAATACAAAACATCACGTAATTCTTATAAATGAATGTGAGAGTCATGATAAATGCAATGCAATGCAATATGAAAGTGGCCAAATGCGTGTATGTCCTATGTACACTCTTGCTGGAATATATCTATACATGTCATAGAAAAGGACCCACAGGGGCTAGTTTATCCATGTACGCCTTTAGTACACACCTACTGGCATATCTATACACATTATAGTCCAGGACCTGGCTATCTAAGTCGTGCACCCGTATCAGCGAGGTACCTGCTCTAAAACTATATTATGGTAAACAAGTTACCACAACTCCAATATCAGATTGGTCCAATCATTAAAAGAACATCCAAGTGTGAACATGTTATCACAGCAAAAATATCAATATTATCAACTCATTTAAGAATAATCAATTTCTTTAGGTAAATCATACGAGGTAGACATTTCATCTCAAAGTATAACTATATCGGCCTCTCTTAGGCAATCACTAGTAAGTATTTTATTTCTATTTTAAAATAGCCTCAACGGGCATCACAATCTTTCTTTGATTATCATGGTATCAATAATTCAGCAAGGGAAATTTCAACAGAAAGCAGGTAAATTGGCCCCAATTTCTTTGTTATAATATTATTTCTAATTATATTATTCAATTCAAAACAACTTGTAATCTGAATCAGGTGTATGATTTAATGATTCATTTATAACCTCTTAGCATCACTTTGGAATAACATTTCAGTTTTTAGAAGTCCTTGTTAAGTCATTACAGGAAATGTCTATACAAATCTGGCACAACATAATCCAGTCATAACGAGGCATCAATATTATAAAATCAAGTTATGAATCAAACCATGACAAGGTATTTCAATTAAATGGAAATTATCATTAGTCAAAAAGATATACAAGACCAAGTACTACCTCAAGGTATCAACTTATTCATGAAAGTCAAATCAGTATTTCAATTACCAAGTTCCATTATACAATTTAACGAAGTTCACAAAATCATATTACACAAAGTTCTCGTTTTAACCCTACACGTTTGATACTAGTAATCAAATTTACTCTTATCATCTAAAAAGATAATGACTACCCAAATGCTCCTATTTCTTCCCATTACAGTCAACTAATCAAGAATTCATACCAACACTTTATAAAAATAGCATAAAAACTTAATTTTCCTTAAAGCCTGGAAAAATCTACCAATAGTGAGCCTTCATCTTGTTTGTATAAATTCTGTGATTAAAAATAGTTCACTTCATAGAAGTCCCTTCACCTTATTTTTGATCTCCCTATGATTGTTGAGGTCAATGAATATATAATCATCAATATCATAGAGTTTTTCCTCACGATCGTGAAAGTCATTGGCCTATCTATCTGTGAAAGTAAATCTTCCTCCGTGAACGTGAAGCACAAAGATAATTAACATTGCGATCATAGACCCCATGGTCGTGATCATAGAGCATGATCAGCATGACTGTTTATGAAAGAAACATGGAGGTCACAAACATAAAGAAGAAAAACATGCAATAACAGCAACAACACATAGTAAAAATAACACTTAGAAAAATACCCCCAATCGATCATCGGGATTTATTCAGAACACCGTGAAAGAAAACCATATGTGAAAACATACTAATTTCAATATTTCGAACACAATGGAACCATCCAATTATGTGTACAAGGTATTTCTGACCATATACTCACTAAGGATCTATTTTTAACTAGACACCAAAAAAATAAAATGCCATAGGGGTCTACAAAAAATATAAAATACCTCATTCTAGGCCAATATCCACCTTACAAAGACAACCAAATTATTTAATTTTCGATTCGTTCACTCAAAGTGCAAATGTTTATCCAAGTCAATCATTTCCCTTTAAACATAACTTTACCACGTTGACTCACTCAAAATCATCATGGAAGGTATAGAACTAAATACAAAGCTGCTACTAGACAAAAGTTGGCCTTTAAGAGCTGAGGGAACTGGAGAATTTTTGTTTTGAGGTCCTGAACTCAAAATGACCCCTAGAGTTTAATATTTCACACTTTAAAGCTTAAACTCAAAAAAAGTTCTAAGTCAAAACTCGATCAATTCTCAAATCAACCATGAAATCAAACTTAGCTTAGTATAACCAACTATGAGAAGGGCAAAATTATAAAAATCCACAGAAGTCGAAAAATGACCTGGAGGGTCTTAATAGTTGCTACTTGTTTCTTCTTGGATACTATGTTTTGCCTTCCATTACTAATTGTTAATAAAAGTGTTAACACCTGGACGATGTCTGTAGGATTCATTATTACTTCTCTGACAATGAGGAGTTGAGGTTTTCATTTTTGTTGCAACAAAGATAATAGGATTTCATAGAGGCTCCATCAAAAATTGTAAAATTTTGAGAACTGATGAAAATACAAAGTTCAATAATTCATATCTAAGTCCATTTAAAGCATTAAAAATGAATTTTCTGTTTGATACAGACACACCAACAAGTGATTGCACTTGATAAAGATAATATTTGATTGGAGATTCTTTAGTAAGGCAAGATAATCAGTCTTCCAAACTGAATTTTTCCTTTTAGCTTTGTTCATATAAGTAGTATACAAACCAAACAAATTTTTCGAAGACTACAATAATAAATATGGAGTCAAGTGTAGCATCTACGAAGTCCACAATAACATTTTATAATTAATTAACCTTAATGATATTAGGGATGAATTCTAAGTTATCAGCATCTTGCTTGTTTTGAGAGATGGTGTGAGTAGGTGCAACGATAGATCTGTCGAGATGTAATAGAATTATGTATAATGAACCTCATGGTCATATTTTTATTTTTGAATTACATTATCATTTTAGCTTTTCATGTAATTACATCATGTCCAACTAAGTCTAGTTTCGTAATTGGTTAGGAATAGAAAAAGGAATTTTGGGAAAGTTTTGAAAATTCTCAATTTGTAAGTATAATGTGAAAAGTAGTTGACTTTAGTCAATATATGAAGTTCAGGGCCTCATATCAGAAATCCATTAGTTATGTTAGCTCCAAAATGTGTTATTTGGTCTAGAATGAAAATTATTTGTTGTTTTGGCTCTTTTGTATTGATTTCGGATTGTTTGATGGGATAAGTTAGAGATTTAAGAAGAATGATTGACTTGGGTCAATATTTAAAGTAGAGTGATTGAATGCAAAATTTGATGATTTTGTTGGATTCAGGTGGTGGGTTTTGGTCTAGATTGAGGTCTTGTTTACTTTCCATAGGCCCTATGGGTATTTTGATATTTTTAGTTAAAAGTTAATTTAGTAGACACTTAATGAGTATGGGGTCGAGAATACCGTTGATATGTATTTTGATGGCTCCTTTGAATACGTAGCATCAAATTTAGTCTAGTTGTATATTTAATTATTGCTCGGGAGGTCTCGGGGTGAGTTTTGGATAATTATTTTAAAGTTTTTTTCATTGAGTTTTATTAGTACCAAATGTAGGTAATAAGATATTTTTTTCTTTTTTGATCGTATCAATAGATCCATATCGAGATTTTAGAATAAATGCAAAAAGAATAGTCACATTTCTAGTTCATATGAGAAAGTTATGTTTGTTTTTGCAAAATTTGTTGTGGTTGTCCTGGTGTAGCCGATATCGGTCATTTTGACAAATAATTTTGCATGTCTTATAATTGTTCATTTTGATTAATAAATCAGCAAGTCCAATAAATCGGTTATTTTGACCTATAAATTGGCATCCACTAGTATAAAAATGAAATTAAAAAAAAAAAATTCAAGAACTTCTCACTTTCTCAATTCATGGGCGATTTGTTTCAACTTGGGCAAGATAATAGGTGGTGTTTTAAATTCTTAGTCATTTGGTACCTAATCTTAACATTATTTCATTGATTTTCTCATGCTTTTTACCTTAAAATCATGGTTTTGATGCTTAAATAATAAAAAAATTATGAACTCAAAAATAAAATTTTGGGGATTTTGATTTTGAAATGAATTGGGGTTTTTATGAAACTTAATATTTAATTTTTTAAATTTATGGATAACATGTTATTCAAATAAAGTTATGGTTTTACCCTTGTGGAACCAAGACAAATTTTTGAAAGGTCTTTAAATTATTCCAATATGAGTATTAATTGTTGTATTTTCTTTTGAATAATGTAGTTATGACTAGATACATATTGCACTATGGATATTTCTTATTTTATTTTCTTGTGTATTATGTGGTTACACTATATTTTGCTCATTTTGAGGCTTTATAGAAAGGCAAAGCCAAAGATTGAGCGATTATTCTTTTTTTTCAAGGCAATTTAAAGTTTTTTGGTCGTTTTATAAAGCGTTAGTGTTTGATTTCTTAATTTTTTATAATTTAAAATAATGGAAATATTGGGGGTGACCATCAGGGTTTGACGATAAGACCCATCTTGGTGCTACTGTCAAGCATGTCCTACTTAAAATGATAGAATTTTGATAATGTAACTCTATTGCTTAGTATTGTAGCTTATCTCTTGAGTTGAACCTTAAATGCCATTATTTTTTGAACTTGATTAGAAGTGAACTCATGTTGTGATAATGGATATATTTTGTGGATAATACTTGAAACATAGAGAATAAAGTCGATTATGGTTTGATTGTGATCAAGTACTACTTGATGATGGTGTGATGATATTGAATTGTCATGTTGAACTGAAAATTTATATTGTGGTTAACTCATGACTGCTTATTGATCCATTTTATTTATGAAATGTGATGTCTTATTGAGGCTAAGTATATATAACTGAATAATTGACTTGTGACCGCCTATGATAGGTTGAATAGTATTATATATTGATTTAAGAGTTGCTGTAATGTTCCTTACTTGATTTAACCTCAAAAACGAAGATTGATGCTTAATAAGTTGAAATATTCTACCAAGTGATCAAAAGTGAGAACCAAGAATCGTGGAATGAAACCTTACGAGTCATGATTCTAATCCGTAAGATTGAACTAGATTTTTAAACAATGTTTTGAGCAGGGCTCCATATTTTTTCTTAGTACAGTATAAGGTTCACCAATTTGTCGAGGTATGCTCTATAAATGATTGTTGATATGCATACTAGGAAGAATATGTTTGTGTCTAGTCTTTCCCCTTATTTGATTCAGGATTGGAGACCACTTATGCTTAGCAGTGAC
>JBDJHY010144657.1:0-10707 GCA_039654485.1 Withania somnifera | reverse complement strand
TAATATACTTCCCTCAAATGTTTATATATTTTGGTGGCACCATGGTGAATAGAGTACCTAAAGTTGTGAGCCTCGGACATAACTTTCTTTCTCAATCCATTAATATCAGGAACACACAAATTTCCTTGGTATTAAAGTACCCCATCTCCCCCTTAGGAAAAAACTTGCACCTTCTGCTGACCAACAACACCCTTCAACTAAAGTAAAACTAGATCAATATCCTATTTAGATATATTCAGCACTAAGATACCACCATCATCAACATCAAGCAGTCTGGAACCCAAATGTGCAAGCCTATGTATATCTCTGGAAAATACTTTTTACCTTTCTCAATGTAAGTCAAATGCCCCATAGAGAGTCTACTGAGGGTATCAACAACTTTATTGTCCCTATCAGGGTGGTAAGGCACACTTATTTCGTAGTCGTTTATCAACTATAACCGTATCCTCTGACAAAGATTTTGATATTTCTTATCAAACTCATACTGAAGGCTCTTATGATTAGTGAAAAATCCATATGAACACCATGTAGGTAGTTTCGTTGTTCTTCAGAGAAAATATTACAACTTCCAACTTAAGATCACGAGTTGGATAATTCATCCCATAAACCTTGAGTTTCCTGGAAGCATAAGATATGAACTTTCCATCCTATATAATAAAATGACTAATACCAACACGATAAATATCACAATAAACTACAAAGCCTTTAGTACCATCTGGAAGGGTCAAAACTGGAGCCAAAATCAACTTGTCCTTCATATATCAAAAACACTTCTCACAACTATATGACTATTCAAGATTGACTCTCTTCTTGTCAATCTAGTTAGTGGGGTTTCTAAAGAATAAAACTCAGGTAAAAACCTGTGATAGTGCCCAGCTAGACTGATGAAATGTTTGATCTCAGAAGGAGATGTTGGTCTAGGCTAATTCTTCACAACGTCTATCTCTTGAGAATCAACATGGATACCCTTTTTGGAGAACACATGGACGAGGAAAGCTAAAAATTTTATCCCGAACTCACACTTAGAAAAATTAGCATACAACTAATGATCTATAGATCTATAAGGGTTTGGACGACTATAGCAACATGATCACCTTCTCTCTTGGAATAGACTAGAATATCATCAATAAATACAATCATAAAAGAATCAAGATAAGGCTTTAATATTCTGTTCATAAGATCTATGAAATACTTTCAAGCATTCTCCAACCGAATGATGTGAATACAAACTCAAAGTGACCACTCGAGTCAGTCTTCAGAATATCGCACTCCCAGACCTTGAGCTGATGATAACTTGACCTTAGATCTATTTTAGAGAAACAACTATCACCCTGAAGTTGATCAAACAGGTCATTGATTCTCAAAATAGGATACTTATTCTTTATTGTGACCTTATTCAACTTTCTATAATCTATAAACATACAGAGAGAATCATCTTTGTTTTGGATGAACAAGACAGAGGCTTCCTAGGAGGAAACACTAGGTTTGAACCTCTTATCTAAATGATTTGCTAACTAGTCATTGCACTCTTTAAGCTCAGCTATGGGCATCCTATTAGGAGGAATAAATATGGGTTGTATACTAGGAAGGAGTTCTATCCCAAAATCAATCTCCCGGTCTAGAGGGATACAGAATAATTATCAGGAAATACTGCAGGAAAATCTCAAACCATTGAAACTGAGTGCAAGGTAGGGGTATCAAACTCAAATTCCTTAACCTTTACTAAGTGATATATTCAATATTTAGGGATAATATTCCTTTCCTTAAGATAGGATATTAAAAAATCCTTAGGCACGATGGATCTATAACCCCACTCTCAAACTGAATCACTCAAAAACATAAACTTTACTATTATAGTCTACAGTCAACCGAGGCATAGCAAGAGTATAATCAATCTATGCTGAGGATGATGTCAACATATATAATATCTAACTCTATAAAGTCTATAGAGGTGAATTTACAAGGAAAAAAACTGGGCAATTCCTATGGACCCTTTCAACAACTTTGAAATCACCAACTAGAGTACATGCACAGAATAGTTCAGGAAGATTATTAAGACTAATTCCAAATATTACAATAATATAAGGTGCAAAACAATATAGCCCCCAAATCTAACTTCACAAAACAATCTTTGGAGAAGACTTAAAAGATTGTATTGACAACGTCGAGAGACACCTTTGGTCATATCGAGGCCTAAGTACATATGACCGATTTTGCCGCTGGCTGCCACTAGTACCTGAAGTAGCACCTTTTTGAGTAGCAAGCGATGGAGGAGCTTCTAATACTGAAGACTATGTTCTACAAGAATTCTGATTCCTTTTTTTTAGCTACTAGACATCTCTCAATATGTGCCTCATCTCACCACAACTCAATTGACTAAACATCTCCCAGATGATTCTTCATGCACTGATTTTAAGTGGGAAAAGTCACAACATTAGTTGGTTCAGTAATATGAGACTTAGCCATAAAAGGATTACATTTCTCAAAGTGATAAGGAGCAGGTGTCAGTGCTAGTGCACTAGTGGAAGATGGAGTTGGTACTGAATATTCTGCACAGAAAGAGGTGTTGCCCTTACCATACTTCTATTGTTGAATTTTATCTGGTTGATTAAACCTATCCCGCTTATTCTTAATCTTCTATTTCTCCATCTATTATTTAGAATTCATAAATCTTGAGATATTCGTGTCCCTAATCAATATATCCATTTTGTATTTTTCTTTAATAAGTCATTGATACTAGAAACATACTTATTCATCCTTTCCCTAGGATCATCAACCGTGTCAAGATCATACATAGACAGTTGCGTAGACTTCAGGCCATACTCCTTAATAGACATAGAACCTTTCTTGGGGTTCGTAAACCCCTCTTGTTTTTCCTCTCTTAGATTCTTAGGAAAGAACCTATCTAGGAAATTTTCAACACAAACCTCACAAGTAAATGGAACAACAAACTCACTCCTATAGTCTTTCCTTTGAGTGAGCTAGAGGTGAGCAACATCCTTGAGCTGATAGGATGCCAACTCAACCCTCTCCACTCCTCTAATATGCATTAGATCCAAGTTTTTTACACCCTGAGTCTATACCCTGGATGGAAAAAGGTGCTTAGGACCCACAAGTGAGCCTAAAATAAACCTTGGCATATACACCTGGTCATATACTAACATATAATAGAACCATTAAAAGGTGTACGTGAGAGTTTCTATTAAACCAACTTATAAAGTTTCCAATGTTTAAATAAAAAGGAATTTAATAGAATTGTCAACATACTAAACATAAATGTTCAAACTCTACTAGAACTGGGAAAAACTACTGGGAAACACACCCAATCATCTCTCAACATAAGTCTAAACATCATAACATAAACTAAAGAAAACAAAAAGCTCTGGCCCTCGATGCTATGAGAACTCACTAAGATGATCTACTCGAGTTTGTTGTCTAACCTAGAGGATGAGATGGAAGACCTATATCTGAATTTTCATGAAATAATGCAACCACTAAACGGGGCTAGTACATTGAATGCACTAGTATAAAAGTGTATGCATAAAACATGAGTAAATCATGAAAATCATCAATCATAAAAATAGTGTTTGATGAGAACTGAAATTATATCATAAGCCTATAAAGTCAATGCAATGACCCAAATATGCTATAAGTTGAAAATCATAGACCTCATGTCAAGTTTCTAAAAGTTGTAAGTAAGTAATAATTCATTGGCCCAACAAAAGGGTTTTGTTCTAAAACCTTAAAACATGAAGTTGGATTTTGTAATAACTAACAGAAACCATGCTAGGAGAAACATAGAGTATATTGACATAAACCTACACTAAAAAAGGTTTCCCTAACCTTCCACATTTAGTAATGAACTATAAACTAAGATAAGGAGCCTTAACTAAGCCATTAAAACAAAGCTATCCTAGCTATACATTTTTTGGACTTGACCATCACCCTCTTCTATTAAGTAAAGCCAAGTCCATTCAATACTAAATAATCCTTCCAAAAATACTCTCTGGTCATATTTCATATAAAGATACCATATTGGTTATATCAAGATGTCCTATCTAATTTTGGTCATTGATGGCCTTGTGTATTCCATATCTAACCTGGAAATACTGTCATGACCCTGGAACCAGGTTGTGATGGTGTCTACACCTCATATGTAGACAAGCCCGTCCTGGCCTAGAGCAAGTAGCTATTGGCCAGTAACAAGAACACAAAAACAAAGGCAGAAGGAGAAGAAAAGAAGAAAGCATAAAAAAGATTTGAAATATAAAACCCTACAAGAAATAACTCTCTAAACCTGGTGTCATGGCTGTAGAGCATCTATATACATGAATAGAAAATATAGTCCTAAGTGGGATAAACTAAAAAAACTGGCTATTCAAGACCCCAATAGGATAACTCTAATATTGATAGGAAAAATAGCCAAAAAATACCAACTATTGCGCTCGATCACATCCGCCGACAAAACTCGTACTAGTACCTACATCAAGAAAAGATGTAGAAGTGTAGCATGAGTATCAGAAAAAAAGGTACCCAGTAGGCATAATAGGCCGACTAGGCATAAGAAAGTATAGGAAAGGGAAATAACGAATCCTAACAAGTAGCATAGTGGCACTTAGTATATAAAGAAAAAGGATAACAACAATAATAGCTAGTAAGTGTAGCGATGGATTTACTACCAGTGTAAGTGTAGAATAAGCTAATAAATATAATCGAAAGCTACTAATAAGTCACTGTATATAGACTCGGATCACAACCAAATCATGACCATATGGGTCACGTACCTGTAGCTTAATCCTAATCGACACAAAGAAATACCAACAGGAAATTACCAAACCATCACCCAGTTAAGCTAACCATGAATACAACAAGTGAATGAATAGTACTAATCAGAAACAGAGGGGTACAAGTAAGGTCTACTAGCAAAAAAACCCATTCCATACCCCATTTTACTGATAGGTACATTCAGATAACTAAGTAACCCAACAGGTACTCCCCTTTAAGTCCCGAAGGGTACAGACAACGTAAGGATGCAATGCAAAAGGGTGATAGAATAGTAATTAATTGCTCCCTGGTACATGACTCATCCAAGAGCGGACCCACAGATGCTATCTCGTATACTTTCCCAACCTCCCCCAGTATACCCTTTTCCCTGACCACGCAACATATCCCAAGCATGGCAACCCAATTTGAAAGGTTCGTGGAGGGATCCAATCCCACGTACACAGTCTATGTAAAAAGGCATCCAATGATGTGATCATCTGGGCCAAGAAGCCAAAAATTGAGCTTAGCCCATAAACATATCTTAGTAGAAAGTCAAGAACAACTACCAACAAAAATTCCATTCCTAGAAGATCCAATTTACACATGGTAGGCAAGCCCATAAATCACTGTAAATGTGAGAAAATAGCCTCAGATAGTGTCGTAAAATAGCTCCATACTTCTCCTAAGCGTAGTCCTGGAAGATATAAGTATATATGAAACTAGTTTCCTGTTATTATCATGTCAAAATTAAGTTATCATTTAAAAGTTTAATGCATTCTCACAACATAAAATTAATCAATAGGCAAGGCTAGTCTAAGACTACAAACTAGGACCCTTAGAACAACTGGAAGGACCCAATTCACAAAGGTAAAATCCTTCCCCCAGTCCTAGTCCTAATCCTGAGCCTCGAGAACTTCATCCTAATTCTACAGGTATCCCAAGGGCACCTTAAAAAGGCCAAGAACACACCCCTACTGGGAAGAAGAACACGGAGATACCACAACTCAGTTTAGAACACCACTTCTAGGAAAGTACTGGACTAGGGAACACTATTATCAAACAGGCTACAGTAACTGACTATCCATGCCTGAAATGACCAATCCTATTCTAATCACATATAATCAAAACAAGTAGAGCATAACAAAGTAGCCTACCTAGACCGACTCTAGAGCCACCAACCAAAATTAAGGGGGCGGGTAGCTATATATTTCTAATCACTAGTTTAATCCCTCCCAACCTTACTACGGTCTAGAGTCTACATATGAAAATTGCATCAAAGTCGTTACTTCTCTCCCAGCCATACTACAGTCCAGAGTCAGTGTGAGACATGCAGGCTGGGTAGTATTATCCTAGGGTAAGTAGTTAAGCTATAATCTAGCTGAAAGGCCATAGGCTAAAAAAATAACCATGTTGGGCCTTGAATAATCATTCCAGCCCTGCTCTGGAGCTTTACCATATAAATAGTATACTTATACCCAATCTAAAGAAGGTAAACCATAAGCCACCTGAAAGACAATAAATTTAAATTCCGAACCCACTATAATGAAGTATTTAAGGAAGAAGTTGTGTATAACCCCTCCTTTCGTCTTTTCTTCCTTACTTCTTCTTTCTTTCCTTTCTTTTTATTTCTTTCTTTTCTTTCTTTTCTTTTTCTTTCATTTCTTTATTTTTTCTCTCATTTCTTTCCTTTCCTTTCCTTCCTTTCTTTTTCTCTCATTTCTTTCCTTTCCTTTCCTTCCTTTCTTTTCTTTTCCTTTCTGTTCTCTATTCTTCAGAATGGGCAACCGCTCATGCACAACAACATATATATAGTTATTTGATTCCATCGCCACACTATTATATATCATTATATTAAATCAAAATAAAGTATATTCAGGTATTGTGTAGATTTGTTATAAAATAATTATAACTTTTTACATATACGAAAGTTAATAGAATAATATTTATAATAATACCTATCTCTTTAAATAATACAATTTTCAATATAATTAGACTCATTATCCCTGTTAAAATATTAATAGCTTTATAATTACTTATGAAATAAATAAATATGGGACTACATTATCAAGAATTATGTCATAGTTATCGACAAAGCCTTAGAAAGACTTAAAAATATATTTTATTTTTATTAAAGCAAAAATATGATTAATATACAACATAAACACTGTCTAATTTTTATCGCTTCAAACTAAATAACACTTAGCCATAAGGTCCATGATTCAAACGAAGAGTCTCCCTAGACTATTTTATATTCTGGATCTAATGGAACCGTCAGATTTAAATTTCAAACATGCTTCCGAGGAATTTATTCTCAAATTACCCAATCCCAAATTTAAAACTCCAAAAAAATTACAGCAATACAAAAATGACTCTGACGGTCCTTACAACATCCCCTACTAACTTGTGAAACTTAAGAGAGAAGGAACTACTTGAAGAATCAAATAGGTAAGGGTACTGGGCTTGCATATCCTTCCCTGTCTCCCAAGTAGCCTCTTCAGTAGGGCGGTGAGTCCAATGAACCCTCACAAATGGAATACCTCTGGATCATAGCTGTCTCACATCTCTACCAACGATGGCCTCAGGCAGCTCAACATAAGTCAACTGTTGTCCAGTTGAACTGAATCAGAACAGAGTATATGGGAAGGGTCTGGAATATATCAACAAAGCATGGACATATGAAACACTGGTTGATTGACCGCTAACTCTAGAGATAAGGCTAATATGTAAGAAACTTCGCTGATCCTCTCTATAACCTTGTAGGGCCTGATAAATCTAGGGCTAAGTTGCCCATCCGACCAAATCTCATAAAGCCCTTCATGGGAGACACCCATAAGAATACCATATCCCTGATAATATCTGTAATCTTTCCTAAATGACCGAACTCTCTCTATAACATCCTGGATCAGGTAAAAGTCTGAGGAAAAATCTCAATGCTACTGAACCAACCAATTGACGATCTGCAATGCCTATCGTACAAAGCCTCAAATAGTGCCATATAAATACTGGAATGGTAGATGTTATATAAGAAAACTCTTCTAAAGCCAAATGTTTATCCCAGTTACCCCCAAAAGTCAAAAACACAAGCCTACAACATATTTCGGAGTTCCTGGAGGGTCTGCTCGGACCGACCATTTATTTATCATTGGAGAGTTGTGCTCAGATCTACCTCGGTATGAATCTCACACTATACTATCTTCGAGAATCATGAAGTGCACTGTGTACCTCGATATGATATGAATGAAATAGCTACCCATGCAACCGGAGAACCTCTCTAACATATAGAGTTTCAAGTGTCTGGAACCCCAAGAAGGTGAAGTTGGTAAAAATTGAGCAAATTTGGTCAATTGATCCAAGATGACCCATATACAATCATGACCTCGGGAGGTACAAAGAAGTCCTAAAATGAAGTCTATGGAGATCCTCTCCCACTTCTACCCAGGAATAGGGAGTCACTATAACACACCACCTAGTTTGTGATGCTCAAACTTTACCTGCTGATAGTTTAAGCACTGACAAACAAACCTGGTAACAACTGATTTTAGATGATGCCACCAATAGTGCTTCCTCAAATCTTTACACATTTTTACGATTCCCAGCGTATGGAATATCTAGTACAGTAGGCATCATGAAGAATAGTCTGAATAAAGTCATCTATCCTGGGAACACAAATACAAATACCCATCCATAATACCCCGTCAAATTCTACCGTTGCACTTCTCTAATGACCCCTCAAAACCAATTCTCAAATACAAACTAAGGATCTATACTCATACTTTCACTGTCAGATCTGATCGAACAGAGTAGGCCTAGTCTCTAAATAAGCAAGGACTCTGCCCGGGGTCTGATATGTCCAGTCAGACCAAATGGTTAGCCAAGGACTAGATGTCTAAGGATAATGAGTTCTCTAAAGATGAAATGGAAGCCAAGATGCCCATACTAATAGCCTTCTGGCTCAGGGCTTCTGCAACTACATATCCCCTACCGAGATGATTATGTTGATATCATTATCCTTCAGGAGCTCGATCCATCTCTTTTGCCTGAGATTTAGCTCCCTCTGGCTCAAAATATACTAAAGTTGCAGTGATTGGTGAAAACCTTGCAATGGACCCCATAAAGTTAGTGCCTCCAAATCATGAGTGCAAAGCCTACTACCGCCAACTCCAAGTCATGCGTGGGGTAGTTCAGCTCCTGAATATTTAACTGACGTAAGGCATAAGCAACAACTTTTACTTACTGCATCAAAACACAACATAACATAATTTAGAGGCATCATAATAAACAGTAAATGGATGGCCCTCAACTCGAAGTGTCAACACTAGTGCAAAAGTAAGAAACTCCTTGAGCCTCAGAAAACTAGATTCGCAATCCTCAGATCACAAAAAGGGAACATCCATTCGGGTCAATCTGGTCATAGGAGCTGCTATAGATGAAAAACCCTGCATGAATCATCTATAATAATTGGCCAACTCAAAAAAGCTACAAACCTCTAAGCGAGTAGTGGGTCGCGGCCAATCACGAATGATTGAACCTTTACTGGATCAACACTGATACCGACTAAAGAAATATTATTCCCAAAGAATGCAATTGAATCTAGATAAAAGGCACACTTCAAGAACTTTGCATACAACTGCTCAGTCCTTAAAGTCTGAAGTACAACTCTCAAATTCACTGCGTGCTACTCTCGACTACGGGAATAAACCAGGATATCATTAATAAACACAATCATAAAGGAGTCATAATATGACCTGAGCACTCTGGTCATAAGATCCATAAATGCAGTTGAAGCACTAGTCAGTCCAAATGGCTTAACCCAGAACTCATAATGCCCATACTAAGTTTAAAAAGTAGTATTCAAGATATCTCGAGTCTAGATCTGTAGTTGGAATTGAGAACACCACCGCAGCCTGAAGCAGATCAAAAGTTCATTAATCCATGAAAAAGGATACTTGTTCTTAACGGTAACTTTGTTCAACTGCTTGTAATCAATACACATACACATAGTCCTATCTTTCTTCTTCATAAATAATACCGGAGAGCCCCATATAGAAATACTAGGGAGAATAAAACTTTGGGAAACCAAGTCCTATAACTAAAAATTAAGTTTCCGGAGCTCTGTCAGAGCCATGCGACAAGGTGCAATGGAAACAAGTCTAGTACTGGGATCAACCTCTATATCAAAAGCAACAACAATCTCAGGTTTAAGACAAGTAATTCCTCAGGAAGTACATCTAGGAAATCTCCTAAAACGGGCACAAACTTAGGGGAAGGAGGATCAACACTCACATCATGAACATAAGCTAGACAAGAAGTACAACCCTGGATAAAAATCTACTGGCCTGCATATTGGATATACCAAGCATCGAAGAAAGGCTAATAAGACTCTGCCACACTATGGAAGGCACGCTGAGCACGAATAAAGTCATAATCTTGGAAAAATAATCCAGGACTGCATAATGGAGGGTTAACCAATCCATGCCTAGAATCAAATCAAAATTAATCGTGTCTAGATCTACAAGATCATCTCGAGTGTCCAACCCCTGAATAGTCACAACACATTCTCGTTGAATCCAATCCACCATAATAGGCTCACCTATGGGAGTATCCACACTCACGAGCACAGATAAAGGCTCACACAAAACATCTAAATGAGGAAAAAATTAACAAACACATAAGAATATATAGAACTAGGGTTAAATAATACTAAATATAGTTGGTCACAAACCAATAACATAACTATAACCATAAAAGTCTCAACTCAAGCTCTATCAGGTACTACATAGAACTGATGGTGCCTAATGCCCTGTTGTGCTCCTTCTCTATCCCCTTCTATTCCCATCCGTTCCCCACCACGACCACCTCGACCAACAACCCGACCACCTCTAACTAGTGGTAATACGATTTGTAAGGGATTAGTAATCTGAGCTGCTGACTAAATAGTCGGGT
>JBDJHY010144639.1:0-13078 GCA_039654485.1 Withania somnifera | reverse complement strand
GGAAAGTTGACTTTGGTCAACGAATACTTAACTTTAGGCTCTAAAATAGGGAATTTGAGATATTTCTCAACTGAGTCTCCAAGGATCCGAACTATCGGTCCCAACAAGTCATACATGACTTGGGGAAACTGCTAAAATGCTCTAAGATGTAAGAAGTCGCGTATTTATCATAAATGACCATGAGGGTCATTACAAGTGTCACCTCTCACATATATCTTCCACCAAAATCACCCCTACCATGTCTTTAATAACCTCATTATGGATCCTATCACATCTAGTAAACGTATACATCTATCTCAACATCCTTATCTCTGTTACATTCAACTTTTAAATGTGAATTCTAACTTTCCAACACCCTACCCCGTACAACATAGATGGTCTATACACCACTCTATAAAACTTTCCTTTCAGTTTAATAGGCATTTTCTTATCACAAAAACTCCCAGATTTGAGCCTTCATCTCATCCATACAGCGCCGATATGGTGGGAAACATCCTTGTTAATCTCTCTATTACCCTAGATCATAGACCCAGATACTTGAAGCTATCTTTCTTACACAATATAAAATTTATAACACTCAACTATAACCATAAAGATACAGATGGTCGTTGTCAATATAATTACCCAACAATGAGGCTGAGATCACATTCTCGAGGAAATAATTATGGATTTCACTTTTGGTGTCAAAATTCTTATGATTTGTATCAATGGTTAATACAATTAAGTAAAGTAATGTGGGATATTACTAAGTAAATTCGATTGATTTTAATGATTATTGATTGTTGGTTTTCACATACAAATGAGAATTATCCCACAAGTATACAATAATAAGAAAGAGGCTTAGGGGTGTGTGACTTTTGGGATAAAACAAGCATAGATGTGTATACATTGTTACCTAGGATCAAAGATGTTGGTAAGATGGATTACAAATGTTATAACTCATTCTTCAACCAAACTATAATTAGCACATATGATTTTTTCTCAAACTCTTAGCAACCCTATGCTTCAACAAGTTTTTTCTATCTCTAAAAATCACTATTAGATGTACTAGGTTCAGATAGTTGTTAATCTTATTTCCTCAACCTTCTCTACTACATCTCAATCCATATAAAGTATCTAAGCACAACTAAAGTTTGCAACCTCTAACTACAATGGAAATATGAAAATAAGATTAAACCCTGATTTTTTAGTCCACTAAACTAGAAAGTTAACACTAATCATACATGGATTAACACCCTATCAATACACACTCCCAAGATAAGATATTTAACTACTCATATTAGAGATAGCAAAGGCAAAGATATACCAAAAAAAAAAAAACGATTCCATCGAGCTATCTTTTATATATCACAAGTTCAATCTTTCAATATCACTATATGAACACCCAAGATTATTCCTACACTTGGAAATATGAATAAAAATTGATAAAATCTTAAAAGTACTATTTGTTCATAGCTCAAATCAGAGAAAATATTACAATTAAATTACGGTTGAGCGATGTTTGGCAAACTAAAATGGATAGCGACCAATTTAGCGATCTGTTAAATGGTACATTACATCGCCAACCAATTCAGTTATCCATCATTTTGCATCTTTGTCTCAGAGTTACATGCCAATTTAAAATTTCTAATTAGAAGATTTTGCAATGAAACATGGCATCATCGATCAGGTCGGCAATGCGCCAACATTCTCATTCGTTATTTTTCATTCTAGTAACATTCCTTTCTTGTACTTAAATAATGTGCAATGGTTGTCAAGTTTTCCAATGCTTTGAGTAATCGGCAATACAAGCTTCCATTTGATAATGCACCAATTTTTTTCAGTTTCTATTGTTGGTTCTTTTTGCTTAATTTTGTTAAGTTCATACCCTCTTTTGTTCTTTCCTAACTTTTTACAAGTTCTATCTACTTTAACCCTAAGAATGTAAACAAAATAAGTTAAAATTAGATCATAAAGGCATTGAGGCAGTGAATTTCGTATCAATATTAGGCTTGAGAAGAAATAAATGCCAGCTTATCTGCGAACCAAAGAAAAATCTTGGTGTGGTCAAGGACATTTTCTGCTACCTCTTGCAATATACATTGATTGTAATGACTCTAAAGGTAACTTTTTTATTTTTAAATTATTTTGACTATTTACCTCTCCCGTCATCTCATTATATCAAACTAAGTATGGTCCCATCGTTTGTTTGGGTACAGGATGAGATTTGATGTAAAAGTTTTAGAATAATGAGATTTTGAGCCTTTAAGTTCAAAATTGGGAACTATATGGGTCATTAGAGTTCGAGAGCCCGTAACAGAAGTCCGTTAGTTCCATCAGATCAATGTTGATGTTGATCTAGTTTAACCTTCGTCTTATGTTTTAGAACTTCTATGGTGATTAACTGTGAACGATTTATCAATCATTTTGGATTTTTTTTATTCCATGCCAATCTCTCGGTCACTTTGTCTAATTTATCGGTATCGACAGTCAATTTCCTACATAGTCAGATTTTCAGTTTTACAAAATATCACCTCGTTTGATGTTTTAATAACTTTTTGTCTTTGTTACACACAATGCATTTTATTACATGCTTTAATTGAGACTTCATGCTTGTGTGCCATTTTTAGGTGTCAAAAACCAAACATGAATCCTAATGCCGGCAATGACATCAAACGACCAATAGCTCTTGCGGATGACTATGATCGTCATAGGTTCTCTTGCAAGGCGGATGAGACATGTGTGAGGTAATCACACCCATAAAATAAAATCTACCTAATGTTGGATTTCAAACATAACCTATGAAACTATGAACCTAGTTCTCTAATACTAGGTTTGTCACCCCTCGGAGTCACTCCCTAGGTGTGGCCGATAATCTTAGCATCTAAGTTGCCTATGAAGCCTTGGAAGAACCTCGGCTCAAGTTCATATATAAAACTCTCACTCAGCTGAAGAAATATCAATAATAAGAATAAACAATGGGCCTCACATCATTTAATGACAATAGTAAATTAATAAAACTAAATCAATCTCTATACTTATAATATCTCAATCTGAAAACAACTACAAAAACGAATAATAATCTCTTCTTGAACAATGCCTCTAGCTGGCCAAAAATAAAATATAATATACATAATGTCTCGACTCTACTAAAATTAAGAGCAAGAGGTAAATAAATTTCTTTAGCTAAGCCCTCAAAGAAATGATGATTCACCACTCTTCTAGTCTACACGGATGAAAATATGTCAACCTTAAGCATCCAGACGACTGAAAAATCTGCATGGGGGTTAACATGCAGAAAAGAGTATGTACCAGAATGTGAAATGCACTGAGTATGTGAGAAGCCATAAACCATGCACAATAATAGTAAAGTAAAATTACTATGCAATGCATGCTCAACTCAACTAATAGCTCAAATCAAATAAGCAGTTCAGCAAATATAGCAAGATTAGTTAAAAAGATTCATAACTCAAGAGTATAGAATAAACTCATTTAAATAACTAACTTCATTATTTTTTGACAAAAAGAATAAATACTTAGTAAAAACATTTTTTTGCTTCTTTACTTCAAAGAGAGTTTCTATAACTGACACCCCTCCTTCCTTAGCAATAAAGTCTACATATTAGCCCATGTAGGGGGGCTTTCATCTTGCCAAAGGGTATGTACCTCGCTTCTACTCGAGGATCCACTAAGTCTATCAAAGGTACTCATTGGGCCATAAAATAATCTCTATATTAGGATACACATGTTTGGGTATAAGGGAATCATCCACCCTCGGTCCTCATACTCCTCCCATAAGAATATTATATTTCACTTTCAAATTCTTTAGCTCTTCTCCACTAGTGGAAATTCTTGAATAAAACTAGCTAGACAAACCCGAAATCATCCCCCGACAACATTCAAATTAGCAAAATTAGGAAAGCTCAGTCAATTAGACTCTGCATTAACTTCTTCTTCTCAACTTCTAATATAAAGTATAATATCATTATTTTTATGACTTAATTAGCCAAAACTAGTCAATTTTATACATGCTTCATAATTAGGTTAAAAAATCTTGTAAAAGTCCATAATTTAGGACACTTCAATTCTCATCTTTAGTTTTAAAACAATCTTTGAAAACACTATTAGTTTTATGCTTTAAGACTTATTTCATACCTTAACTGCAGCTACGAAATCATGCTAACTTATGAGAACTTAAACAATATATCAAATATCATGTGAACTTCATAGTTATTACTCAAATTAATCAAGAAATCATCAAGTAAGGGAATCTTAATATATTAATATAAGTAAGAACCCTAACATGCTTCTACAACTTCAAATTCTTTAATAAAAGGGTTTTTAGGTACAAGGATGAAAGGATATGCTTGTTCATAACCCACATACCTAGTTAGAAAAAGATATAAAGTAAAACTTCAAGAGAAAGAGGGTGTTTTAGAGCTTTTAAGAAAACCCTAGCACCCTAGCTTCTTGATTGAAGAGGAGTTTGGAGAAGAACCCTTGCTCAAATCAGACTAACTGTAGAATGAATATGATTGAGGGTTAAGGGTTTATACATTAAGTAATATAAAGTACAAAATGACATGGGATTTATTGAAAAAAGGCCTAGGATATTACCAAATAACCTTTCATTAATATGGATAGAAAGATGATAGGATCATTGCATGAGTCAGTTCACAACACGTGAAATGTCACTGCATGACTTATGGACTTGGTTTTATGGTGGATTTGGTCATAGGAATTTGCAGGCTATTCCACGAGTCAAAATCACGACTCGTGGTGTTGCACTTCATGACCCGTGATGTGCCACACATGGAAACTAGCTATAAATTCAAAACTCAATAGAAATTCAATCTCTTGGATCTCAAGCATGATTTAGCAGTATGAATCCATATGAATTACTTCATGAACTGTAGTATGGTCTCGTGGAAACTTTCTTGAACATGAAAAACTCAGGCATCACTTAACGAGTCACTATATGACTTATGAACTAGCACACTATGACACATGAACCATATTGGGAACTAAATTTCAGCTTATTAAGTTCAAGGATAGGTTCGAAATCATGAATCAAGTATGTTACATTATGATATCTCTTACTTGAGATCAGTCTTCCACAAATGAAAGACTAAGATTAGGAAAAGCAAACTACAAGTTAAGAGGAAGAATTTAAACAACTTAAAATACTTCAACAACTAATCAACTTTAATATATTTGACTCAGCTAATAGACATGCATACTCAAATGAAATCATCAAACAGAACATAAATGCACAAATAGGGACTCATGTACTACTACATCAACTACCATCAGTTCTCCTCAACTCATGCATGAAACTCTCAGTTGTACATGATCATGAACTGACAAGAACACAAGTTATTTAGATAAGTTATTGCCTCAAGATGGAATAGCACTAGAAGGAGAAATGAACATTTCTACTCATCATATTGGCCTTGGCCGCTCATGTAGATCCATCAACTAACTGGTTGCTAGATAGAACCTTAACTGGCGCTACCTTTTTATTTCTTAGTCTACAAACCTACCTAGGAAAAATATGAATGGGGACCTCCTCATAAGGTCAAGATATCACGAACACTAATATAATCAATTGGCATTATCAAAGATGGATTACTCGTGTACTTTCTCAATAAAGATACATGAAACATGAGTGAACCGATGCTAACTTTACTGGAAGGTCTAACTGATAGGCAACATTGCCTACACTCCCTAGAATCTGCTAATCCCAATATAATTTGGACTCAACTTTCCTTTATTACCTAAGATCATAACTCTGATCATAGGAGACACCTTCACAAACACCCAATCATCCTCATCAAACTCTAGCTCTCTTCTTCTGATAATTACATAGGATTTCTACCTACTATGAGATTTCTTCAATCACTCTGGTATATTCTGAACTTTTTGAATAACACCATAAACAAAATCTGGCCCTACAATAGCTAACTCACCTACCAAAACCATCCAATTGGATACCTATATCTCCTTCCATACAATTCCTCAAATGGGTCCATCTAAATACTCGAATAGTAGTTTTTATTGTATGCAAATTCAATCAAAGGAAAATTCTCAATCCAACATCCCTTGAAGTTGACTGCACACACCCTCAACATATCCTCTAATGTCTGAATGGTGCTCTCATCCTGACTATCTATATTTGTATGAAAAGATGTACTCAAATAAACTTGGTTACCAAGACCCCTATGAAATGATTTCCAAAACTGAGATGTGAATAGTGTACCTTGATTTGAAATAATGGCAAAAAGTACATTGTTCATCCTGATGATCTACTGCAAGTAGATTTTACCATACTACTCTATTGAATATCTGGTGTGTATAGGAATAAGTGAGAAGAATTGGTCATTCGGCCTATAATAACCCATAAGAATCCTATCTCTTGGAAAGGGAAAACGTGTTATTTAAATATTGATAACGTCCTAGTTCCATGTCGAAATATCAAAACTACCATATCTTCCTTGCTGGTCTTTGGTGCTCTACTTTCACTTGCTGAAAATTAGGACATTAGCCACAAACTCAAATATGTCCTTCTTCATACCATTAAACTAGTACACTTCCTTCAAATATATATACATCTTTGTAGCCCCAAGGTTAACATTGTACATGAAACTATGAGCTTCTGACAGGATCATCTCTCTTAAACCATCAACTTCTCGAACACACAAGCAATACCATCACCTTACCATGATGCATTAGAACATAATCAAAACAAGATTTAGAAGTATCACAATATATAGAAAAACCACCAAAACCCTTAGGCAAAGTCAGAATAGGAGCTAAACTCAACCAAGTTTTCTTCTCACTCAAACTTCACCTTCTTCTGAGTCAAACGAGTCAAAGGAGATTCTATGGAATAGAAGCCCTAAATAAATCTATGGTAGTAGCCATCTATACCAAAAAAATATGGATATCTAATGTAGAGGTAGGCCTCAACCAATGTTTGACAGAATCAATCTTCTTAGAATCTACTCAAATACTCTCGCAGGATATGATATAGCCATACAAGAGGATGAAAATCCCGTCTCTAGTAAATTAGCTGATTGCTGACTAATTATTTCCATGTTTTGTTGAGAACATCTGAAAGTATAAAAATCTCAAAAATTAACCACAGTACAGGTGCAGGTCAAATCTAGGGCTACAACACAAAGTAGAACTTTTTCTTTACAAAAACCAAAGCACTATTCGTAGAGGAATTTCAAACTCTTTAGATGCTGGATAGATTTAAGAAACATTCACCACACTCCCTTATAGGGCATGTGAAGGATTTCCTTTTTATTTTCTTTTCTTCTTCTAGAGTAAACTCTTCACTTACCTGAAATCAAGGGCAGTTCTTTCCAAATGATGCTGCAACCAAGTAAGGGATTAAGCCCGATAAGCTTTTAATCATAGGTATGTGGTGAACCACATTTTATGATTAAAAGGTTATGAGACTTATTATGCTACAATACTTCATCATTTTCCAGAAACTTTAGGTTATCCCAGGTATAAAAGGATTACCTCTTCTACCGATCGAGTCGAACTAAGAAAACCTGATTTCCTATCTTGGGATATGTAGGTTGAGATTAGTGTAGAAAACTCGTCTGCATTCTAACATTTCATTACCATTTCTTATTTCTCAACTACTAGTTTCACCAAAATCCGTAGATAAAGTAGTGTGAGAAATCTTCCTAAATCATGCTCAAATATAATGTACCAAAATATAGGTAGCCATAATTCTCGTAAAGCCCTAGATATGTAGGAAGACAAATGCCAAGGCCCATCCATAATTCCTAAGCCCTTCGTTTTCACTGTAAACATGAATTGATATATCGAATAAAATTGAGTTCATTAAGTCCTGCTTACCCACAACCTCTTCCCTCGACCATGTATATATTGGGGGGCAGTTGGTGACAATCAATTTTAACCCTTCTCTAATTAATAGTTAATAATCCAGTAGCTTTTAAAACCTTATATATTAAAGTCAAATTTATACCGAGTTCAAAATAAATTTTTACTAAAATGAATTTTATCAAAATACATATTTCTTTTCAAAATAATTGCAAGCCTATATTAAGTATATACACCTGTATACAATATTTATAGAAGCGAATACATATGTATATTTGGTTAATTTTATAAAACTCTTCTAAATATTGTATGTATACATGCTAATGTATATGTTGTACCACATAATTTTATGAAAAATACATAATTAAGTATATGATATAACAAATTATGTATACTATGTATAAATTATTTGAAAGTATATCTTATTAAGTAATTAATTAATCATTTTAAAGTTATTAAATCAGTGATCTAATTATGGGTTATTTAATATATATATATATATGTATCACGACCCAATTTCACGGATCATGATGGCACCTACTATATCCCGGTAGAAGAACCAACCTCGTAGTCCTAATCCGAAGTGGAGGACTACTATATCAAATGCAGAAAGCACAAGTCCAATAAGCAGTGTATAAATGAAATAAGTGAAAGTATATAGAGTCAAAATAATATGCCCAGAATCTGGTATCAGTGTCAAATGAACCACTAAGTACAGAAACAAGAAATCCGAAGTGCCTAATACAATTGTGTCTTCGAAATACATGGAGATCAACTATGAATGCCAAACTCGAAGAGAAGTAGGTAAAAGACGAATGCCAAGCTCACCCTGAAGTAATAGATGGATCTAAATGAACTGGCTGTAATCACGGTCGGAAACCTATACTCGGCTCTGCACATGTGCAAGTATAGTATGAGTACAAGTTGCCGAAGCAAACGGTACCTAGTAGGCTTCGAGGGCCCACTAGGCACATAATAATAATAAAAGAAGTAAATAACGAAATACAATAAAGGGGTCACAAAACAATTAACACAATAAGGGAAGCTAGCTACTCAATTATGAATCAAGTAACAAATAGACATGTATCGCTAGCTAACCACATAACACGATCTCAAGCAATAGAAGGAAGACATACCCGAACTCCTTGCAATATAGGTGAGTAATAATGCAATAAATGGGAGGAAAAAGAGGACAAGAGAAGAACATGGATAGTATACCGGTAACCTCAAGTAAAAGAGTAAATGACTGAATAAGAATGTAAGGCACAAAATCCCACATAGCATTAAGTAGCAATTAACCAACAATAACAACTAAGCAGTAATAGGAATAATAAAGTAATGCAATAACTGTTGACAAGTCCCCCAGACAGAAGTGTAGCGTACACAACAACATGCTCACCCATAGGCCCCCCATGAAGGTCTAAGCATACACTGAATAAAACAAGTGTAGAAAAGTAAATGCAATCATATGAAGTAACAGTCCTATGTATGTTCCTCTTTCGGTACCCGTAGGCCCAGCAGGAAAAACCCATGTAAGGCTAACCTAAATATTCCCAGTATATCTCCCTGACTCCATATAACCCACTTCCCCCCACACCCCACCATGTCAGCCGCAGCCCAGAGGCAAGGTTGATGGAGGTATTTCACCATGTACGATCTGTAACATAATCATATCTTGACATCCCAAATCTCAGAACCTTAAGGGTCTCAACAATATGGCATCTCATGTGGATTATCAATAGTCTCATCAAGTCATCCTCGACAAGTCAAGGTGTACAACACCATTATCATAGTATCATTAAAATTCTCAATATATTGGGTATCATAAAGTTCCCATAACCAATAGTATCATAAGTGTCCAAAAGTTGTACTCATTTTTGTAGGACGATAGTCTCAAGTCCCAGCGGCTGTACTCACTACCGACGGAGACGATCTCAAGTCCCAACATTTATTAATCAAATGCTATTTCTCGGTGCTAGGAGGTAAAGCCTGGACTAAAACAAGTTAAAATAGGATTACTAGGAGCTTATTACAATGTTGAGTCTAAAATAGTTAAAGTTATTATTTATATTATTAAATATTCTTATTTAACAACTTATATTGTTATTCATCATTATTACTCAAACTAGTCTCTAGCCTCTGCGGCACAATAATCAAGTGGTGATATTCACCCAACCCCAATGCACTCTCATCAGAGCCATAGGCCCAAGCTCTCGTGTAATGAATGCACAACATATCAACAAGTGTATATACAGACATTTGATCATATAATAACAATTTCCTATGCCCTGTACATGTATCTAGCAAACCTTTAAGTCTCATGTACCATATCAATCAAATGCAAAAATATAAATATCAATATGGAATGGATGAAAGAATGGTACAGGATGACTATATCCACCTAGCTACCCAACCCACGGATGCTATTTAGTATAGTTATTAAAGTTATAAGCCCAGAGATAGCCCCGAAGCCTACCTATCGTCCGACGATAAAGTTCTGCAGATTTACAAATATTACTCTGACTGATGTCAAACAATCTTTGAATGTCTAAAACTTTCATCAATGTATTCTATTTATCAATACAAGTCTAATGGTATATTTTATGCTAAGTTCCAAACTAGGCCGAAAGTCGAGCCTAAAACGATCTTGCAGGGCCCGCTCGTCAAAATAGAAAATAAACTTCGCCACAGGATTGCTAAGGTTACCGGGAACCCGTTCTCTAAAATTGAGCACAATTTGAGTGTGGGAAGGGCTCTGAAACAACCATGATAGATTTGACCCTAAGGGGGTGAAAGATGCAATTTTTATAGACTAAACATTGGAATTTTGATGTATTAATGATACTAGAAGCAAAGTATACTTGGGAAATGAAGAATTATGCAATAATATATGAATTATGGCATGATTTTATCGACTTCTTCAATTGGGGTACATTAACGGAGGAACCCAATAAATTTATGAATTAAAGTGTAGAACAACTTACCGAAGGTGGGTACGAGGCAAGGAACTTTTGGAAACTTTATCTTCAAGATTGAAAGGGTTGTCCTTAATCGTATGCCTTAAAAATTGGGGCGGTCTGGCCCTGCAATTTCACACTAGTTGAAATCAAAAACTCCGAGGGGTCTAGAATGAGTTTTCCGAGTCCAATTTCAATAAACCAAATATGTAAACAACATGGAAATGACATTCTGGATCTCATAGAATCTTCAAAATTCTCATCCGAGGTCGTTGAAGAAAAATGACCCCTCAAACCAAAAATAGTCAAAAACGCACTACTCCACCAAAGTACTAAAAATTACCCCGGGCATACCAACAAAAACACCAACACACTTACTAGCCTAAATTTACCAATAAATTTACCAATTCAAAGCTTATAGAGCATTAGAATTCTAATCCAACACTCCGAACATCAAAACACCACCCAATCTCCACATTAGGCCTTAAACTTAACTAAAATCCATAAATTTACATAAATTACAAATGAAAACTCTGAAATACAAATTTAATGTCAATCTTGACTTTGTTTGGCATTCCAGAGCTAATGGAACTGTCGGAATTTAATTCCAAGCTCGTCTTGAAGGAAATTTAACTTTAGTCAATGAGTAATAATTTTTAGGCTCTAAAGCAGGCAATTTGAGATATTTCTCAACCAAGACGCCAGAGATCCAAACTATCGATCCCAGTAGTAATAAATGAATTGAGGAAACTACTAAAACACTCTATATTGCAAGACATCGCGTATTTATCATAAATAACCATAAGGGTCATTATAGTTATGCTCATGAACCTTTAGCTACCTTAAAGAATATGCAATTAGTTGACCCTGCTACATCAAAACACAACCCAGACCAACACCAGAAGTATCATAATACATAGAGAGTACCTGACCCTCCACTGGCAAGGCCAACAATGGCACTGAAGTCAACAAGTCCTTGAGCTTCAAAAAGCTCAACTCACACTCATCGGACCACTGAAAGGCGACATCCTTCCTATTCAATTTCTTCAAAGGTGCTACCATCAACGAGAACCCTTCCAAAAAGCACCGATAATATACACCCAAACACACAAAACTGTGAATCTCAAAAATATAAGTTGGCCTCATCCAATCATGTACCACCTGAATCTTTGCTGGATCAACTTTAATTCCATATTTGGACACTACATGTGCCAAGAATTCAACGGACTCCAACCAAAACTCACACTTTGAGAACTTGGGATAATCCTATACTCTTAGTGTTTGGAGAATCAACCCCAACTATTCCTCGAGATCGAACTTACTCCATGAATACAATAAGATGTCAGCAATAAAAACAATCACGAATGAGTCCAGATAGGACTTAAGGAACAAGTCCTTAAAAGTTGTAGGAGCATTGGTCAATCTAAAGAACATAACCAGAAATTTATAATGACTATAACGGGTTCTGAAAGCTATCTTAGGTGTATCCTCTGTCATAATCCGTATCTGATAGTAACCAAACCTCAAATAAATTCCAAAGAATATTGTTTCTCCTTGAAGCTGATCGCATAAGTCATCAATTCTCGGCATAGAATATCTATTTTTCATAGTAACTTTACTCAGTTGCTGATAATCAATATACATTCTCATAGTACCATCCTTTTTCTTCACAAAAAGAATTGGCGCACCCCAAGGTGATGCACTGGAATGGACAAAGCCTTTATCTAACAAATCCTGGAGATAAACCTTTATCTCTCTCAACTTTGAGGGAGCCATACAATATGGAGAAATGGAAATGGGATAAGTGCCCCCTTCTAAGTCAATAGCCAAATCGATATGCCGCTCTAGTGGTAGGCCTAGTAGGTCAATCTAGAATATTTAAGGAACTTAGAAATAATAGAAAAAGACTCAGGAATAGGAATGTCGACCTGAGTGCCATGAACATATGTTAAGTATGCCAAATACCCTCTCCCTACTAACCTCCTAAACTGAAGGCAAGAAATAAAGCCCGTAGATGCGTGGCTACTAGGACCCTGCCACACAGCCAGAGATGAACTAGGTACTGCTAAGATGATAGTCTTGGCATAATAATCTAAAACTAGACGATAAGGGGACAACCAATCCATACCCAGAATAATATCGAAATAAACCACGTATAATAATATTAAGTCAGCCCACGTGTTTAATCTTCCAAGAGAAATCAAACACGATCAGATCACCCAATCCACTACTAAAGAATCCCTTATAGGGGTAGAAACACATATAGATATAGATAACAC
>JBDJHY010144629.1:0-13078 GCA_039654485.1 Withania somnifera | reverse complement strand
AAATCTTAAGTGCAAACACTGCCGCTTCCAACTCTAAGTCGTGAGAGGGGTAGTTATGCTCATGCACCTTTAGCTACCTCAATGCATATACAATAACTCAGCCCTGCTACATCAAAACATACCCTAAATCAACACTAGAAGTATCAGAATACACTGAGAATCCCTGACCCTCCACTGGTAAAGTAAAACTAGCACTGACATCAATATGTTTTTGAGCTTAGCAAAGCTCAACTCACAATCCTCAGACCATTGAAAGGCAACATCTTTCCTGGTCAACTTAGTCACAGGTGTTGTAATTGAAGAGAACCCCCGACAAAATGCCAATAGTATCCGACCAAACCCACAAAACTACGGATCTCAGAAATAGAAGTCGGTCTTGGCCAATCCCCTATAGGATAAATCTTTACTGGATCAACTTTAATCACATCCTTGGACACTACATGTCCCAAAATTGCAATGGACTCTAATAAAAACTCACACTTTGAGAACTTAGCATACAACTTATGAAGTGTCTATAGATTCAATCTCAAGTGTTGCTCATGATCGGACTTGTTTTCTGAATACACCAATATATTATCTATAAACACAATGATGAATGAGTGCAGGTAGAGCTTAACCACACTATGCATCAAATCCATAAACATTGTTGGGGCATTAGTCAGCCCAAAATACATGACCATGAACTCATAGTGACCATAGTGGGTTCTGAAGCTGTCTTAGGAATATCCTCTGTGCGAATATGCAACTAATGATAACCAGACCTCAAATTGATTTTAGAGAACATTGTTGCTCCCTGAAACTGATCAAATAGGTCACCAATCCACGACATGAGATACTTATTTCTCACAGTAACTTTATTGAATTGCAGGTAGTCAATGCACATTCTCATCATACCATCTTTTTTCTATACAAATAAAACTGGTTCACCCAAGGTGACACACTAGAACAAATAAAACCCTTATCTAACAGACCCTGAAGCAAAACCTTCATCTCCTTTAACTCAGCAGGAGCCATATGATAAGGAGCAACAGAAATGGCTTAGTTCCCAGCTCTAAGTTAATAGAAAAATCAATATCAGGCTCGGGTGGAAGGCCTGGTAGGTTGGTTAAAAATACATCAAAAAACTCAGAAACAATAGGAACAGACTCAAGAGTAGGGGTATCAACCTGTATATCATGAACATAGGCTAAATATGCCAAACACCCCCTCCTTACTAGTCTCCTAGCCTATAGACATGAAATAAAACATGTTGGTGCGTGGCTACTAGAACCCTGCCACACCACTGGAGATAAACCTGGTAATGCTAAAGTAACAGTCTTGGCTTAACAATCCAAAACTGTACGATGTGGAGATAACCAATCCATACCAGTATGATATCAAAATCCACCATATCTAGAAACATCAAACTAGTCCATATGTCTAACCCACCAACAGAAATCAAATAGGATCAAATCACCCGATCCACTACTAAAGAATTACCTACTGGGTAGCAACATGCATAGACACAGATATCAAACCACTGGGCAACCCCAAACAGGGTACAAAATAAGACAATACATAAAAATATGTAGACCTAGGGTTAAATAAAGTTGATGCAGGTATAGAACACATAAAAATCACACATGTAATAACCTCATCAGATACCTTAACCTCAGGTCAAGCTGGTATAGCATAAAGTTGACGATCACCACCATGTCGACCACACCACTACCACCGGGCCTACCACGCTGACCACTACCTCTCTGACCACCATATGCCCCACCTCTAACTAGTGGAGGAACTGCACTCACTAGATGTGCAGGTATTGGAGCAGGATGAATAGCTCCCTTCTGAGGACAAAGCCTTGCATAATGGCCTACAAGGCCGCACTCATGTAAGGTTGTGCTCCTCTATAAGAACCCGTATATACACTCTGCTGTGATGAACTGGTCCCTCTGTAAGGTTGTACAGGATCTGGAGATGACACCTGGAGTGATGCCTACATCAGTCTGCTAGATTGGCCCTGTGGCTGATAAAAATAACTGCGGCCCCCAAAACAAAACCCACTATAACCTCCCCGATTTCATTGCCTCTTTTCGTTACGTTGACGCTACTCACGATGAAGGCTTCCATAGAGTTAGCATGATCAACTATGGCCTATAATGGATGACCATCAGAAACCAATAAGTCCACCATCTCGCAGAGCCTATCCCTCAGTCCATGAGCAAATCTGCGGACTCTCTTCACCTTTGTAGGCATAAACTCTACCCCATATACCAATAACTGATAGAATTTGGCCTTATACTCGGCCACTGACATAGCTCCCTACTCTAATTTTCAGAACTCCTCTCTCAGGTGCTCTCTCTCAGCCCTAGAAATGAACTTCCTCATAAATACCTCATAGAACTCTGCCCAAGTCAGCTGCGATGAACCTACGAGTCTACAAACTAAGAATGCCTGCCACCACTATTTTGTCTTACCACGCATCTGATAGGTGGTGAAGGCTACTCCGTGGGTCTTCAGTACTCCCATTGGTCAACCTCTCCTTGTATTCCACCATAAACTCATGAGCAACCTCCCCCGGTGCTCCAGTGAATCTGGGGGGATCTAATCTCAGAAAGAGCAGAATTATGCTCCACAGCAAGAGCAATAATAACTACTGGAAAAAACTGAACCGGGTAGAAGTAACTTTTGATAAAACTGGTGGTGCTATCTACACTGATGCAGTGCTACCGGGACTGCTGGTTGTGTCCCATCTATAGGACGGCCTCCCAAGGCACTAAGTAACTGCCATAACACATATCAAATGTTTGGAGATGGTGGTGTCTGTGTCGTAGCTTGTACTGTGGTAGGTGCTGCAGGAACTGCTGGAACTTCTATAGTAACAGTTGGAGTAGGCACTCCTACTGGTGCCTCAGTCGTCTCGTTAGATGCAGTAGAACCTGTGGCAGCATCTATGAAAGAGTAAGAACAAGGAATGAGAATTTCAAGAAACTTCCAAGGATATACACACGATAAAAGATTCAAAGAAGGAATAAATTTCCTAAATGTCACTATACCCTCCCGAATATAAGCCACGAATGTCTCCGCGTTGATCCGCAGGACTCTACTAGACATTGGTTCTGTACACTAACACCAATGAACCTAGGCTCTAATACCAAATTATCACGACCGAATTTTTTAGATCATGATGGCACCTACTATACCACCATTAGGAGAACCAAACCCCATACTCCAAAGTCAAAGCAGAGGAATATTACATTAAATATAGAAGAATATCAATTTTCATGAGAAAATAATAAGTTTTCGGAATTAATTAAGAATGAAATAACCACCCAAAATTTGGTATTAGTGTCAAATGAACCACTAAGTACAAAATGGTAAAATTGAAATAAATATAGTATTAAGATGTCTCCGAAATACAATGGAGATCTATAAAACATAAGTTTGAAGAGAAGAAGGAACAATCTGGACGCCAAACCCACCCTGAATCTTAGATATGAATAGAATTCGAATGAACAACTTTCTGTATATCACGAGCAGAAACATGTACTCAAATCTGCACAAGTACAAGTGTAGTATGAGTACAAGTCACCGAACCAACCCGTACTTAGTAGGCTTTGAAGGACCACTGAGCGTATAACAATAATAAAAGCAGTAAATAACATAATACAATAAGAAGGGTCACAGAAGCAACTAGTACAACACAGGAAAATTAACAACTAAAGTACGAAACAAGTGTCACATAGACTGATAGTGCTAGCGAATCACATAACAGGATCATAGGTAATGAAGAAGAGCGTACCCGGCATCCTTGCAACAACATATGTGAAAATATAAATAATAAAAAGGAATCAAGAAAGATAAGAATTAAAACATGGTCGGTATACCGGTAACCTCAAGTGAAAGGATAAATAGACGAATAAGAGCATAAAGCACTAATCCCACACAATATGAAACAACAAGTAACAAACAAGGACAATTATGCAGTAATACGAATATAAAGTAAAACAATTAAACACTGACAAGTCCCCTAGAAAGAAGTGTAGTGTACACCAAAAGAAACACGCTCACCACAGGCCTTACATCTCAGTCAGGGTACACTGAAGAAAACAAGTGCAGAAAGTCAACACAATGCATGAAGTAACCATCCTGTGTACGCATCTCCTCAGGTATCCGTAGGTCCAACAGGCAGAACCCATTGAAGGCTACCCTAAAATTTCCTGGCATATGTTATCCCCTATACTCCACGTACCCCTTCCTTCGCGTCAAGTGAAAGCCTGGAGGTAGGTCCATGGGGGTGCATTACCACGTACAAGTCTAACGTCATCATATCCTCATATCCCAAATCACAAAGCATCAAGGGTCTCAATAGTCTGGCAGCTAGTGCCCATATCAAATAGTCTGGCATATTGTACTAAATATCAATCATACCGTCAAGCCCAGCTCGACAAATCAAGGCATAAAAGCCTGTATATCATCATATCTCAACATAACCATCAATAAATCGGGTATCACCATATATCCATAACCAGTAGTGCTACAAGTGCAAAAAGTTGTACTCATTGCCATACGATAACGAACTCAAGTCCAAGCATTGTACTCACTGCCGATTCTAGGTCAAACTCAAGTGCCAACATTAATTAATTAAATGATATTTTCCCAGTTCCATAAGGGAAAGCCTAGGCTAAAATAAGTAAAAATAGTATTACCGGGTGCTCGACACCATGTCGAGTCTAAATCAGTAAAAAATATGTTACCTATATTATCATTAAGTATTCCGGTTTCTCAACTCATATTTTTATTCATCATCATTATTAAAATCTTTCTTTAGCCTCTACGGCTCAAAAATCAAGTGGTGATACCAGCTTAGCCCCAATGCACTCTCATCGGAGCCTTAGGCTCGGCCTTTCGTGTCATGAATGCATAAAAAATTGACAACAGTATATATATATCACATATAATCAGGAAAACTCCACATCCTATGCCCTGCACAGGTGTTCTAACCAAATGCTAAGTCTCATACCCATATTACTCGGGTGCCGACATATAATTATCAACATAGAATAGATGGAAGAATGATATGGGGTTACTATAAAATCTAGATACCCATCCCACAGATGCTATTTAGTATATTTATTGAAGCTATAAGCCTAGAGATAGCCCCACGGAGCCTACCAGTCGTCCGACGACAAAGCGCTGTAATCTCACGATTATTGCTCCTACCGATTTCAAATAATCTCCGAATGATCTGAAACTTGGATCAAAGAATTCTATATGATAATATGAGTCTAACGGTGTATTTATGCGAAATTTTGGAATAGGCCCAAAATCGAGCCTAAAACGGGCTTGCGGGGCCCGCTAGTCGAAACTAAAAATAAATTTTACTATGGGGTTCCCAACACTACCAGGAACCCGTGCTCCAAATTTGAGCACAAATCAAAGATTTGACCTTATAGGGGCTTCAAATCAGCACGGACAGATTTGACCTTATAGGGGTCAAAGATTCAATCTTTACTAGTATGTCGTTGGAATTATGATGAGATAATGATCTTAGAAGCAATATATATTCAATTAATGAATAATTATACGAAAATCAATGAATTATGGGATGATTTCATCAACCTCAACTCTTGATGCCATTAATGGTGGAATTTAAGAAAAATATAGAAGAAGAAGAGAACTTACCCAATTTCGTGTAGAATCGAAGGGGAAACGTTGAGGAGATTTTTCTTGGACTTGGGATGGTGTTTAGGAAGAATTTTTCACCCTAGAACTGAAGGAATCATGTTTTTGGTTGGAATAAAATGTAAAGGGTTACGGCTGGAAATTTTATAAACTGCTAGGTATATTTACTTCATCGTGATCGCGTGGCTTTAGACCGTGATCGCGTAGGGTACTAGAGTTGGCCATCACGATTGTGTGGCCTTAGGCCATGATCGTGTAGAGTAAGTTCAATTGGGTCATCGCGATCGTTTGAGCCAGACTCTCGATCACGATTCATATTTGGTCACTGCATCGCAATCACGTGAGATAGGATCGCGATTGCGAAGAGAATCATGACTTGCACCTATTGCAGGTCAAGCTTGCATAATTCAGAATTTCCATTAGTGGGTTTGGGGATCAAACAGAGTCCAATTTTGACAATTAAAATATGCAAACAGCCTGAAAACGACATTGCAGACTCAATGGAATAAAAAAAACTAAAATCCAAGGTCGTTTACATAAAACGACCCCTCAAACTAAATGTAGCCAAAAGTGTATTTCCCCACCAATACCTCAAAAAATGCAACGACAAGTCCAAAAATTATACCAACACCTTACCTAGCCTGAAGCCATCATTCCGAAGCTGCTGGAAGCGTCAGATTCCGATTCGACACTCCAAACGTTAATTTACCACTCAAGTTCCTTTTTAGGCTTTAAACTTAATTAAAATCCACAATTTCGCATAATTTGCAAATGAAACCTCCCAAAACACCAACTTAAGGTCAATCTCAACTTTGTTTGGTATTTCAGAGCTAACGAAACTGTTGGAATTTAATTCCGAGATTGTCTTGAAGGAAAGTTAACTTTGGTCAACGAGTACTTAGTATTAGGCTCTAAAATAGGGAATTTGAGATATTTCTCAACCAAGTCCCCAGGTATCTGAAATGTCGGTCCCACCAAGTCATAAATGACTTGGGGCAACTACCAAAATGCTCTAGAATGCAAAACATCACATATTTATCATAAATGACCATGAGGGTCATTACACCATAGTTTAGAAAATCTCATTTTTTACCTTCATTAAGTTGTTACCATATTAAGCCAGCACCTGGTCTAATCTACTAGCTATAACTCGAGATATCAACACAATACATAATGCGAGGCAATACAATTACAGATAAAGCGCTCTCATCAAAGTAATATCATCTAAGGAAACCAACTAAGAAAACACCTTGCATGGGGAGATAATGGTACAACACAGTCACTAAGGTCCAAGGTGCTATCAGTAAAGACGGGACTCCACACACAGTCAAGGTCCCTCTTCGTCCCTTCACGGGACCCCCAAAACAGGTAAAAACAAAATCAATAAGAAAGGTAACCAACCTATGAACCATCCCACAGTTGGTCATAGCACACAAATACCCTATAGTAGTCCAATCGAATGGAAAAATAATTCTAGCCTAACTGGACACCAGCACAAGCCCTCGAGAGCACGAAGGCCAAACTATTGTAAAACCACTCGAACCAACTCAAAACTAACAAAAACAAGCTCTATGGTCAAAAAGTAAAGAATAAGACGCATATTTCGAAGTGTAATTTGGGTCAGAAATTAGGCTTAAAAATAGGTCAGTGGGTCCCATAACCCAAAAAATAAAACTAAAATTATCGAGAGGTAGGCCTCAACTCAAGAAAGTTAAAAAATGAGCTCAATCAGACCTTCAGTAGGTCCTCAATTGGCCAAGAAATGTTATGCACTCTACTAAAAAAACTTTCAAGAAAATCTAAAGGAATCAAAGATATACATCTCACACGGAACAAGAAGAAAATCACGAGAAATGGTTTCCCACAGCTCCAAAGTCACAAAGCCTAGATTTATCCAAGAATCCAAATAACCACCATGGGAGCTCATGCACAAGAACTAGGAGAAGAAGAGAGATAAGAAGCTCACCTAAAATGAGGATAAGATGCTAAGAAAAGATTCCCGACACTCTACTAATAAGATTCCACAATAATCCCTTGATTTTAGCTCACAATAATAAAGAATTAAAAAGAGAAGAAGGAGTTTTTGCATGAGAAATGAATTTGATAAGCTGGAAAAAGACATATATCTAACTGGATGTGACTCAGTGTGATTGCGACACCCCCACACAATAGCGTAAAGACCTAGAAATCCAACCTAGTGCGATCACTTCCCTCTATAGAGATCCTGTTAAAAGAGTTGAAGGTGACTTACTGCCACTGTGTCACAAAAGCCCAATCGAGATGAAACTGTACTTGCAGATTTTTTTACAATAGCTGAATTTCAAAATGAGGGCTCAAAATTGAAATAAAATTTAACAATAAAAAACTAAATAGACTTCTATGAAAAACATAATTCGGACTCAACAGAATCAATAAAACGACCAACGGAGGTCGTTTGAGGAAAAAAAACCTCCAAACCAAACTAAATAAAATGGCATGACTTTATAACCTTCCACACGGACCCTCAATATAAGCTCAGACATCTCAAGAAATGTACCAATGACCTAATTAGCCCAAATTCAATATTTTGGAGCTGATGAAGCATTAGAATTTCAATTCAGCGGTCCGATCACCAAAAGCCATCGTAGGCTCCAAAATAAACTCCAATCAAACTAAATTTCCATAAAATAGCTCAAATCCAAAATGAAAGCCCTGTGAATTGAGCTAACGGTTCAACTAGACCAAAGTCAGCATTTCAGAGCTGATAGAACTTTTGGGTCCTATTTTTGGTTTATTTTACTAAAAAGAGAGGAGGAAAATCAGTACCAAATGGTTGTAAATATTTGGTAGAGCTTATTTATGATTTCAAATCTAATTTTGAGCTCGATTACAAAGAATTCACTATCGATTTCCACTATTTAAGGTTAAGCCTTTAAACAGTGAAATAGGATAACAAGCTCTAGAACTGCCAGGGAACCAACTAACGGTCTTAACAAGTCATGAATGACTTGGGATAGCTAACAGAAGGCTCTAAACATCAAAAAGGGTTTAAAGGCAAGTACATAATTACCCAGGTCATTATATCCATTTGATTACATAAGTTTCACATAACTAGTATGTTCAAATTTAGTCATCAAGATTATATAGATTTTTAGGCTTTTATTCCAAGAATATCCTTAGAACTAAGGTGAAAATTTTATGACGTTTCTTCATACTTATCACATGAATTAGAAAATCAAACATGATATGCAAGACAATAATTAAGGAGTTTCGGCTCATCTATGATTTAAGTTATGAGCATCTAGATATACCCTTTCAAGAATATTTTTAAGAATATGAGCATATGCATTTTTTGGAGGACTATTTAGTACTGAGAGGGTTGACTCATCCCAATAATGAGGATGTATTCAGTCCGAACTATGTCATCGGCATAAGTTAATTATGATTATTTAGTTAAGAATCATTAGCTTAGAAATTAAAAGCTTAATTATAGATGTGGCATGTTAGAGGAAACTCTTTGCCTGTGTGGGTTATAATACAATGGACCTTTTTCGATGTAGGTTTAGGACACCACAATCTACATTGTTCATTCATAGTTTTTATCGGTTATAAAAACTCTCACTTTATGACTGTAACACCTTGGATTTTTTTTCTTGGTGATAATATCCTAAAATAAGTGTGGTATGAGTGCTTGAAGTATAACAAAGTTGAGTTCAAAACTCTTTCAAAAAGCTTAGTTTTGAGGTTATTTCTTGCTTGGATAAACTTTAAACAACCATATATTTTGATTTATAATAATTTAGGGAAATAGTAACCTATAAAAAGGAATGACTTTGAGTCTAGTTTTCAAACAAATAAACCCCATGTCATTTTAAGTTCGGAGTACAAAGTTATGACCGTTTTAGTGAAGCATTGTCATTTGCCCAACATCCACGAACTGTGGATTGTGAACTACGGAACATGATTTTGAAACCACGGACCATAGATACATTTCATGAACCGTGGTTTTGGTCTAGTAAGTCCCTTTTTAACTATTTTCAAGACACATGGTTTCCATGGTCCGTGGAAGGTGCCCAGACCCTGTCTTTAACCCTTTTTCCTGGGGTGTTTTTGACAATTCTCATGCATTAAAAACGGTAATCTCATGAAGTTTTAGATTCAAAAAAGAAAATTACAAATACCAAAAACCCTTAATTCATTCACAGTTTTGGCTAATTAAATCAAGCAAGGGGTTTTTTTCCAATTTTTTCAAAAAGGCAAGAACTAGGATTTTCCATAGAGATTCTTTGTAGCAACTTTAGTGTTGATTTATCTCCATCAAATTACTTCTAATAAGATGCATAGGACTTAAAATGAAATTCTTAATGATAGTTGGTTGTATTCGCTAATTTTCACACACCGACTCGGGCAATCACTAGCTACAATCAGTCCGGTAGGTCAGTCGCCCTCAACCAGTGACTAGCGAAAATAGAATAGGAACAGAAAATTCATAGACGAGACCTGATTCGTATCTTTATATGACCACTAGAATAAGAAGTAAATAGAATTAGGTCCATGAATCTAAGAAATGGTGAGAATTCTTGATCAAGGATTCCTTTCATCCTTGTACCCAAAAATCATTTTCTAAATAAGATATTAAAGATGTAGAAGCATGTTAAGGTTCTTGTTTAATTCTATAAACTATAATTCCTTGAAATAATAATTTAGTTGATATTTTTGAGTTAGAATTATGATATTTTTACGATGATTATTTGATTATCAAAGTCCTCATGAGATTGCATATTTTTATAATTAAAGTAAAGGAAAAAAAAGCTTTGAGATAAGAATTCATGATTGTTTTCAAGATTTATTCTTAAAACTTGATATGAGGGTTGAAATGTCATAATTACTTGACTTTGTACTTGATTTTGAGTTTGAAAATGAAGCATGCTTAAATTGACTAATTGACATAAATTGAGAGTTTTGAAGATGATTTTAATTGACTACAAAGTGTCAAATTAAGATTTTGATAAAGAATATTAACCAATCATGATGTTTAAATGATGAGTTGAGTTAGTTGGTTCCGTTGAGGGCGTTCCACTAGTTTAGAGTATTGATGCTATAGTTTGACTTATGATTCTATTAAGGGTGTTCCATTATGTCAAGAGTGTTGAGTGTTGAATTTTGATGCAAAAGTTAATAGGAGTATTAGCACCGAGCGTAGGCATTGAGGTTCCCAACACCCATAACCTGCGTTGGGTATATACTACTTAATTGTACCTAGGGTGTCTAGTCGGATCCACTAGAAAGAGTGTCTCATCCTGTGGCGGGGTATGAGAGCCCCTACATACAGGATAATATGTGGACTTTATCACTGTATGTCTTAAGGTATGTCGGTTATAAGAACTCCCAAAGTGAAGCTAAAATCGATTGTATTAAAAGGAAGAAAGAAAAAGTTTGTTTTTAACTAAGTCTTTATTTTTGTTAAAAACTGATAAGTTAAGCTGTTTTAGTTGAGTTTGCTTGAGATATGAGATTTTTAACTATTTTCTTTATAAATTGTTAAATTGCTTAGTTGAGATAGAGCGACAATTGATTTTTAGTTCATGTATTGCATAGTACTTATCATTATACTATACAATCTGTTTTATACCTGCTCACGTACTCAATGCATGTTTTGTGTGTCGATTCTACTCTTGCTGCATGTGTTAACCCTATGTAGATACTGCCAACCATCCTTCCGTACTTTCGAGGTTGATATTACTTGCATTCCTAGAAGATAGAAGATTGGTGAGTCCTCACTGAATCCGAGGACAAGCTACGGAGTTATTTATTTTATTGATATAGAGCTTAGACTTTAGTTTATTATTTATTATTTCATTGATTAGAGACTAGCTAGTAAATTATTGTTCTAGCAGTCCATTATTTTGCTAGCAGAGGCTTTCAGACTGATATGTATGGTTTGGGACTTGAGTTTATTTATTATTTATTTGAGATTATATGTTGATTATTGTGAGGAGCCCCATTAAACTTCTATTATTTGTTGATATTGCTTTTGTTAAGTGATGTAAGTAGAGCTACATATGATCCAAGTGGTTTTTCCGAGGCTGATACGACAACTTAGTGGCTAAGGATGCCGGTCATGCCAGGGGGAAAGGCTAGGCATTACCGGTACCGAATCGGGACTGAATGGGATGAACCGGTAATGGACTAGACTGGAATTATCCAAGTCAGAATAATACCACTATCGGGACGAATCGATCTAGGATAATCAGTATGGAACCCCAGTCTCGTCCCATTTTGTATCTGGGTTGGTTTCGAAAAGGACCGAGACGGGATAAACTAAGATGATTTTTTCTTAATTTTTAATTTATTAAATATTTTTATTTTATAATCATTGTATGAATAGTTTACGAATTTATTTGTTTATTTTTTAATTAATCATTTTATAGCTTGTAAGTTTAGGTTATAATTTTTTTTTAAAATAATTTTTATCTTTTTACATTTGAAATTTATAGAGCATATAAGTTATATACAATTTAACCTTTTTATAGCATATAATTTTTTTCTTATATTCTTTTTCTAACTAGCATATAAGAGGTAAATTTCATAATTAAAATTTTCAAATTTAAAATTTTGTAAAGTGTGTAGAATTTGATGTTTTGTAAGGTAAGTTTGTAGTATTTTTTTATGTTTTTCAATTTGTAAGTTATAATTTTTGTAAGTTATTTTTTTAAAGTTTTTTTTCAAACTTTATATAACTTTATATTTTTAAAGTTTTCTTTATACCTTTCTAAGTTTAATAAAGTTTTCAAACTTATACTTTAGATTTGAAAAGTTTTCTAAGTTATTTTTTTGTAAGTTTTTTTTATAACTTTATATACCTTACATTTATTTAACTTTATATAACTTATTTTTCTAATTTGAATTATATATATAAAGATTTTTCTTAAGTTTTTCAATTTATAACTTAAAAGTTAAAAATATAATGAAAAAATTTAACAGTATAAACAATTAAACAAATGATAATAATTTAAATTTTATTCAAATATTTAAAATTTGATAACAATTTATAACAATTAACAAAGCACCTAATTTATGCAGCCACCTTGTAGAAAGAGTTCTATTTCATCTAAGTGAAGCAATCGTCTTCTAGGAAAGGTTCTGTAATACTAATAGTTGTATAGCTTAGAAAAAGTTTCATCTAAATCTTGTAAAGATCGAGTATGATCAACAGATGATCTTGGTAGATTTTGCAAATGATCTTCATGTTCTATGTTGTCATCACTATTGTCACCAATTACTGAATCTACAAATAATTCATACTGTGAAGTTAACTTAGGTAGTCATTTGTTGCTCAATTGGTGTTGATCCAATTCCTGATAGCACTGAAATCTCCAAGTTGTCTTCTGTTGGCGAATATCGATGTTCTCCAATTTGAAAATTTCCAGCG
>JBDJHY010144609.1:0-13079 GCA_039654485.1 Withania somnifera | reverse complement strand
ACAGATATGTTGAGAGCTTGTGTGATAGACTTTGGTGGTGCTTGGGATCAGTTACCATCGGTGGAGTTTTCTTATAATAATAGTTATCACTCCAGCATTGAGATGGCACCATTTGAGGCATTGTATGGTAGGCAGTGTAGATCATCTATTGGGTGGTTTGACGGTTTTGAGGCCAGAGTTCACTCTACAGACTTGCTGCATGATTCTCTTGATCAGGTTCGGTTTATTCAGGATAGATTGAGGGCAACCCAAAGTAGGCAAAAGAGCCATGCTGATCGTAGGCTGTGTGCCTTAGAGTTTGGAGTTGGTGACAAAGTATTTCTGCGGATATCTACTATGCATAGTGTAATGAGGTTTGGTAGGCGTGGGAAGCTTAGTCCCAGGTATATCGGTCCATACGAGGTTCTGGAGAGGGTTGGTGATTTTGCCTACAGGTTAGCATTACTTCCTATGCTTTCAGTGGTTCAACCAGTATTTCATGTTTTTATGTTACGGCAGTATATTCCTGATGATTCCCATGTCATTAGGGAGGATTCAGTGCAGCTAGACGAGGATTTGTCCTTTGTTGAAGGGCCTATGAAAATTTTGGCTAAGGATGTGAGAAAGTTGAGGCCCAAGGTTATTCCAGTGGTTAAGGTGCATCAGAGTCACCGTTCAGTCGAGAAAATTACTTGGAGATCAAGAGTGAGATGCAGAAGAAGTATCCATAACTGTTTGAGACATCAGGTACATTCTTTTCTCATTTACTTCATGCTTTTACTTAACTTTTGGCGATGAAAGTCCTTTTGGTAGTGGATGTTGTAATGACCCTCATGGTCATTTATGATAAATACGTGAAGTTTTGCATTCTAGAGAATTTTAATAGCTGTCCCAAGTCACTTATGACTTGCTGGGACTGGTAATTCAGATCCCTGCAACTCGGTTGTGAAATATCTCAAATTGCCTGTTTTAGGGCCTAAAACTAAGTACTCATTGACCAAAGTCAACTTTCTTTCAAGACGAGCTCGAAATTAAATTCTTACAAATTCGTTAGCTCTAGAATGCCAAACTAAGTCAAGATTGATCTTAAGTTTGTGTTTTGGAGTTTTCTTTTACAATTTATGCCAATTTGTGGATTTTTAGTGGCTTAAAGTGGAGCTAGGATGGTAAATTGGTGTTCAAGGTGTCGGGTCGGAATTGTGACACTTCCATTAACTCTAGTATGATAAATTTAGGCTAGTTTGACACTTGGTACGCTTCCCAAGGTGTTTGTGCTTGATTTGAGTCGTTTTGCGGAAAGTTAAAAATTTCCTAGTTTTGGTTAAAGCTTCGTAAGGTGGTCCTTTTAGCTCAATGACCTCCAATGTCAATTTCATTGATTCCGTTGTGTCCAAAATGTGTTTTTCACACAAAATACAATTTTTTTTTGTCAAAATTGGACTCCGTTTCAATTCTGAAACCCCGGTTGGAGATCCTGAAAATCTACAGCAAAAACCTGCAACTGATCTCGACCTCATCACTCTATCTTGACCTCGACACCTTGTCCTAGTGAGCTCATCTCGGTGAGCTCACCTTGGCGAGGCTTATCTCGGCGAGCTTGTTGACTCCCTAGCACACACAAGTATATGTGGTCTCATAAGTAATACAATAGCTCTTTTAAGTCGGATATTGAACCCACAGGGACTTAGAATTGTGAATTAGAATTGCCAAATGATTCTAGTAAGATCTTAATCTATAATGCAATCTAAAAGAACAGTATAGGAGTGTGGTAATTATGTAGTTCTAACGTAACTATGGATATATAAATTAAATATGGGGTGAAACAACTAAACAAGATAGATATAAACAAAAGTCCTAGGGTTATGGCATTACATACAAACAAGTACAGTCTTAATCTTCCATAAAGGTACTTATTCTTTAATTGCTGATTTAGGGGTTGAAATAATGACTAGGGATTTATAGCCCTTTAGTCCCTATTTATGCAAGCACACAACTACTCCGATTGGCATGTGTTATATTACTTTCATAAATACATTAACACTTTCTTTCCTGTTAAGCCAAGCAAAGCACTAAGTATACTATCATGTCTCAGTTACTCATTATGTTGTTAATCTCAGATTAAGGTTATCAACATAAATACGCTCCTCCTGCTCCTATTTTACTCACAAGAGTATTAGATTCAATGAACCTCACAAGTTAAGAGTTGAATCAAATGGTGGCCAACAATTAGAAACACAGTAATTACAGGGCGTGAGAACAATCAATGATAAGAACAAATACTACTTTATATCCAATTAATCCCATAAAAAGTGTGCTAACCATAACCCTAGAACAAGGGTATTTAGTCACTAAAGCTCATATTCAATTCGGGAATTATATTCAAGAACATTAAAATACAAGAATTAAAAGGTAGCGATAACCCTAGGTTGTCAAGTATCCTCTTTTCTTGTGTCTTCAATCCCCCAAGTGTTGCCTCTCATTTTCAATGCCAAAACTCAGAACTCCCCTAAGAAAAATGTTTCCTAATGCTTATATAGGTGCTTGGGTGAAAAAACCAAACAACCCCTACTAATTCTGCCTTGAACAGGCTTTTTCTGCTGACAGAACAAGGGGATTATGACGTGATCCTTATCGTGATAGATCTTCCATCACGTTGTGATCCCTATCGTGATCAGGGTCACTTTCCTGCATTTTTGCCTGCTTCTTCCGGCTTGCTTCCCATCTTGTTCTATCATCCTCAAACTGCCCAATAAACCGGAAAAATGCTAATCACATTAGTTAGTGACACTTTACACTTATTTAATCATAAGACACTCATGAATCATATAAATATTCTAAAAAAAAGAAGCTAAAACATAGGAATTAGGTGGCTCTACTACATGTATAATTTCCTAAGACCACCCCCCACACTTAAACCTTTGTTTGTCCTAGAGCACTCTATTACACACTCAATTGTTACCCTAAACAACAATGATCATAACCACATCTACAACAACTAAGCCCTTATGCCGGCGAGTGAGAATTACATCTGTCAAAACATCAACCACGCCTAACACAACAAGTTACTAGGTCAAGAGCATACACCAGTATTCGACTTAACACAAATTAATTTCGAAGGACAACTTGCCACCTAAATGAAACACAATAAGTATGCATACTATACTCCCTAAATTTGCCCTCATAGAATGAATAGTCTACACTCTTATCAATTCATTGAATTGATTATCATGACTAGGAATTTTATATCACTTAGGCTCAACTCTCACACCCACAAAGACTCACATGCATGCAACAAACTACCATATGCTTACCCATAATGTCCATCTCCACTAATTAACTAATTAAGCATGATTGAATAGAATCAAATAGGACTTTAACGGGTTGTATAATGTTGGCTAAGAAACAGGTAGGAAAACTGTATGATAGTGACTTATACTTCCCTAAAAACTTTTCAATTTTTCAACTTCATCACCGATTATTTATTCACTTAATTTTCTTAGCGCTCTCTATCAATTATACTCACTAATTATCTCATCATATCCAGAATACTTTGATCAATTTCTTTCTCTTCTGTTACTTTTCTTGTTTAATATTTATATCATATCACATTCTCTCATATAGGGACTTCTTACCACAACACTCTCCCTGGTCACCTTTTTACTTTTGTCCATCCCTTTTCTTAGATTCAATATTTGAAACTCAGTCCATGCTACAATGCGAGGGAATCAGTGTGCAAAAACTAGGGATTCAACAAAAGGATCAAGGCACAAATACTACTACCAAAGAATAGGCTTAAGGCTCAAAGGGTTAACTAGTGATACAATATATGAATAGGCTACTATTATCATAACATACTAAAGAAGGCCTATATCATTTTCCTTTATATACAATACTTTTATTTCACTTCAATAACAATACTGGCGAAGTTCTAGACTAAGATGCAACACATGGATTATGCAAGACTCCTTACTTCACTTGGCATAATGGTTCGTCTTAGTATCACACACAAGCTATGTCTCACTAAGATCTAAATTAGGCCACGTCGTTAAACATGACGAGCTTTATACCATGCATATGTCCAACCCCAAAATCTGTGTGTTCTACACGACTGTGGTTTGACACTATTTGTTGTTTTTCCAACCTTTAGGACATTAGTTCTGCACTACGTATTTACAACCATTACGAGTTTTCCCTAAACTACTCCTAGTTAAGACGGATCTCCCTTAAGGCGGTCATCATCCATCCATCATTGGGAAGATTCATTTATTCTATGATGAAAAAGACAAAAAATAGTTAACGACACTACCTACCAACTACCTATTTACTCCAGCTCAAGGGGACTATCCTTAGAAAAGAGCCGGCGGGAAAAACTAAGGAACCCCCGAAAAAAATTAACTACATCCATGACTAAACAAAACAAATGCTTATATACAAGAAAATCCATCAACAAGAAACAAAAAGTAGAACCACGAAAATAATAATAAAAAATATACATAGGAAATATAAGAAAAAATAAACAGTCTTAATACTACCCAAACTGCAACCAATTAATAGTACAAATAATCAGGGATGCTCCCCATCCCCACACCTAAAATAAGCACCGTCCCCAATGCACAAAATAAACAGCAAAAAGAAGGAAAAGCACTCCTTGATCAACTATCTATGCCATCCGGGTCCCCGTGGCCCCCAGGCTCAGCTCCAGTGGCACCCTCGACCTTCTCCTCATCACTCTCATCATCCTCATCATCTGAGTCCTCGAAATCAACTTCATATTCCATAAATACATCATAAATAGTCGTCTCAATAAATGGAGGCCCAATCCAGTACATGATGTGTGTGATCGTTCAGTGGATACTGGGTGTGGAGAGTGTCAATTTCATCCTCTCTTGCAGGCTAACCTCTAATTCGGAGCTTCAACATGTCAGATCTATACATGAATCTAAAGTAACTCTCATACATTGTGTTCCTCTCCTACAGAGTGGGTCTTTGGCCTCACCTATATCTCTGACCCCCCTACTAGAGGGCACATCCAATTCCTTGGCTGTCGGCGGGTGAATCACATCAGTGGGGTCCTTCTCGATGGCCCTTCCTCTCAAAAACCTCATCACCAATCCTCCAAAGCTATAGCACAACTACGACTATGTTGGGGCTTGTTCATTGCAAATAATATAATACCCCCAATGTTAAGCTCCATATCTGTCTTTAGAGCACACACCAAACAAATCCGCATACGGAGGACCGTGGTGTAGTAGTTGAGGGGAAACAAGAGGTGGTTGACAATCTTCAACCAACACCATGCCTCTGGCAAATACTTGGCCACAGTGTTTTTCTTAAACCACTTGCAACCCATCTCCTCAACAACCACAATAACAAAGAGGCGTCTTCGTATTCTTGGCGTAGCCGTACGTGGTGGCTGCACTTCTTGAGATGCCTGGGCCCTTTTAGGTACAACCCTCGAGGAACTAGCTCTGGTGGTGAATGATTTAGGTGGCATGGTCCTACAAAATAGCTAATATGAGCAAGCCCAAATGTTGGATACATCAACACAATACACAATACACAATACAACCCATACAGTACACAATAGAGTAAAATGAGTGCCATAAAGGGTACATATATAGAGCAAAACACCACAACCCAAAATGAGTGCCACAATGGGTATATCAGACTTCCCCAACAATGCCACAACCCAGACAACTTAAGGGGAAAATTATGCATAGTATTGACAACCCACTAACAAGACACAACAAAATATTAATTTACAAGGATGCTACAACACCACGCAATGGCACATAGCCTTAGAAAAAACAACACAACACACGTAGCACTATCATAACCAACATGATTTCCAGTTCCAAACTTCATGTCAAGCAAACTAAAGCAATCCAACCATTGCAACTTGCTATGCTCAACCATATCAACAACACAATGTACCCCCCAAATCCATAGTTAACATGTCAACAAAGCAAACACAACTCATCAGTGTATACATCAATATACTAAGTAATGGCATCCTAACATGGGTAACTCAAACAATTTGGTTAAAACATGTTCATTCAACAATGGAAACCCTAAAATCTCTACCAAGAACACATCCAAAATTGAGACTCAACTATATCGACGATACACTTTTTAACCAAATCAACCAATATGAATGTCAATGTAGCCATGTTAAGGTAACACCATTACTTCGACACTGTCGACTAAACAAGGCCCTCGCTATGCCCTAACTCATCAACTTCACCCTACACACCCACATCAACCACCTATAGATCATAATGCTTCCCCACAACACATTTGTATATGCCTGCCATTAACCAACTATAAAAATCATCAATACTATCACAAATATGGCAAAATGAAATACATAATGCAGAGGAGAAACATAAAAATAAAGAGAACGACATACCTTAATGTTAATGAAGGAGAATAACACTCTTGAAGAGGGAAGAAAAAGTTCTAAAGAAAAAGGAAATTGAGTGAAAATTGGGGAGACATAGGAGTTCTTGGGGAAGAAAAATGGTTGGATTTGGGGAAGAAAACGACTGAAATTGGAATGAGGGAAACAATTGGGAGTAGGGTTTTATATAATAATCTTGGTGGGTCGGGTTATATTTAAGTTTATTGAAAAACCCGAACCATGACACTCCATCATGATGTGATCAGTATCGTGATGGAGTGTCTATTAAAAAGAATCCCATCACAATAAGCATCATGTCGTGATGCTTATCGTAATAGGAAAACTATTTAGCAATTTTCCTTCATGATAAAGATCACGACATGATGCTTATCATGATGTAAATTCTATCTTATCCAGAATTGCATCACGATAATCATCACAACATGATGTTTATCATGATAGATTTCCATCATTCCAGTGATTAATCATGATAAGCATCACGTCGTGATGCTAATCGTGATCAATCAACTAGTAATAGTTTTACTCAAAATCACTTCCCATTAACACACCTTGATCGTGCCATGATGTGTGTCCCATTACGCATTAAAAATTAGCTAAAAATAAAAAGAAAAACACCTACAATATCAAAAACTTACAACACACAGGTTGCCTCCTGTGAAGCACCTTATTTAACATCGTGGCACGACCCATTCCAGATCATGCATTTTCCATGTTGATTGAGGTTACCCCATGCCTTACGTCAGGCCAATAATGCTTGACCTATTGCCCGTTGACCAAAAATATTTGGTCGGATTTATAGTCCTACAGTTTGATGGCCTCATGACTTGTGACTCTCACAACCTTAAATGGCCCCATTCACTTGGAGTGTAATTTACCCAGAAATAGTTGCAACCTTGAATTAAACAACAAAACCTCTTGACCTGGCTCGAACGAACGTTCCACTAATATCTTATCATGCTATTTTTTTATTTTTCCTTGTAAATCTTGGCATTCTCATAAGAATTTTTTGAACTCCTCAAGCTCGAGGAGTTGCGACATCCTCTTGTCATCGGCCGCCTTGAAATTAAAATTCAACCGCTTCACAACCAAATAAGATCCATGCTCTAGTTTCACGGTAAATGACATGCTTTGCCAAAGATAAACTGATATGGTGAGGTATTGATAAGCATTTTGTATGCCATTTGATATGCCCATAATGCATCATCAAGCTTGTCAACCTAGTCCTTTCGCTGCGCATGTACCATCTTTTGGAGGATTTGTTTGAGTTCCCTATTTGACACCTCCACCTGGCCACTAGTCTACGGGTGGTAAGCCATAGATACCTTATGGGATACCCCATACTTGCCTAGATTGGCTTTGAACCATGAATTTTTGAAATGTGATCCTCCATCACTAATAATAGTCCTTAGAGTTTCAAATCATGTGAAGAATTGTTTCTTCAGAATCGTAGCACCACTCTTGCATCTTTTATAGATGGTGCAGCTGCCTCTACCCATTTAGACATATAATCCACTGCAACAAGAATGTACCAATTCCCTTGAGATGGAGGAAAATGACCCATGAAATATATCCCCCAACCATCAAATATTTAAACTTCGAAGATGTTGTTCAAAGGCATCTCATGTCGTCTTAAGATAGACCCCATTCTCTAGCATTCATCATATTACTTGACAAACTCAGTTGCATTCTTGAATAAAGATGGCCAGAAAAACCCAGACTACAATACCTTATGGGCAGTGCGCCTACCACATGATGACCCCCATAAAGCTAAGCATGACATTTAGCAAGAATTTCGTACATTTCACACTCAAGTGCACATCGACAGATGAGTTGATCCGGACCTTGTTTATAAAGAAATGTCAACATTCTAAGGCAACTGCTGGATCGACAAGCTGATCAGATGTTCATCCAGAAACTCTTCCTGAATAGGCCCTTTCTCCTTCACATGCTCATGATTTTCCAACCTCGAGAGATGGTCAGCTACTTGGTTTTCAGAACCCTTTTGGTCACGAATCTCAATATTAAACTCCTGAAGAAAAAGGATCCATCTAATCAACCTTGGCTTAGCCTCATTCTTATTAAATGAGGAATTTATCAACCATCTAATCAACCTATGCTGATCAGCATACATAATAACTTTAGTACCTACTAGGTAGGCCCTAAATTTATCAAATGCGTACATTATGGATAGCATCTTCTTTTCTGTAACAGTATAATTCACCTAAGCAATATTCAATGCCTTGTTGGCATAGTATATAGAGTGAAAGATCTTTTCCTTCCTTTGGTCCAGTACTGCACCCACTGTTGTGTCACTGGCGGCACACATTAATTCAAATGACATATCCCAATTAGGTTCAACTAGAATCGACGCCTCAGTCAACTTCTTCTTCTTCATCTAGGTAAAATCTTACAAACATTCAGTTGAGAAGTCTAAGTGTACCTCCTTCTCAAGCAACCTACACATGGGACGAGAGATTTTAGAGAAATCTTGAATGAATCTTCTATAAAAACCAACAAGTCCCAAAAAAACTCCGCACCTCTTTGACTGTAACAGGTGGTGGGAAGTTTGAAATAACATCGGTTTTAGCCTTACCTACTTCCAACCCCGCCTTGGACACCTTGTGCCTAAGAACAATACCTTCTTTCACCAGGAAGTGATAATTCTCCTACTTCAATACTAGGTGTGTCTCTTCACATCTCTGTAAACCTCTATTAAATTTTGTCAAACACACTTCAAATGAACTACCATAAACTAAGAAGTCATCCATAAAAACTTCCACAAAATCATCTACCATTTTTCTGAAAATGGCCATCATGCACCATTAGAAAGTGGTTGGCACATTGCACAACCCAAAAGGCATACAGTGGAAAGCATAAGTGTCGAACAGACATGTGAACATGGTCGTTTCTTGATCCTTGGGTGCTATAGAAATTTTGTTATAACACGAATATCCATCCAAAAAGAAAAATAATCTTGACCTGCAAGTTTGTCAAGCATCTAATCCATAAATAGGATAGGTAGTGATCCTTATGGGTCGCCTCATTCAGCTCATGGTAGTCCATGCATATTCTCCATCCATCCAGGGTGCGAGTCGACACCAGTTCATTCTTCTCATTTATTACTACAGTCATGCCTCCCTTTTTAGGGACACATTGCATGAGACTCACCCATTTGCTATCATATATGGGAAAAATCATCCTTGCATCCAACCACTTGATAGCCTCTTTTTGAACCACCTCTTTCATTGGAGGATTAAGCCTACGCTGCGGTTGTACTTTCAATTTGTAGTCTTCCTTTATCAATTTTTGTGCATACAAAAGGCCGGGCTAATGCCCCGGATATCAGACATCTGCCACCACATAGCTTGGTTTCTCTTCTTCAAAACTAGAAAATGTTTCAGTCACCTTCGCCTTGGATAATTCAGCTGTAAGTACACTGGAAAAGTTTCATTCTTACTCAAGAAAGCGTACCTTAGATGGCTAGGAAAAGCCCTTAACTCCAATTTGGGAGCTTATTCAATAGATGGCCACAAAAAGTTAGGTCCCAACGACCTATCCAGTGGCTCGTACCTGCTATGCTTAGTATATGAACTGGCAAGGTCTAATAATTGGATCATTTTGAAAACTTCAAGATCTTCTTCCATGTGTTGGCCCATGGTCACCCTTTCAAGTGGCTCACTACTGGCGAGTGCAACCATCTCCGAATCTGTGTGAATAACTGTGATTGTTGATAGGTCCTCATATACGGTTGGAAACTTAAGGGATTTATATGCATCAAATTCTTTGACCTTATCATGGGCCCATATAGTTAGCCACCTTGCTGCCACATCAATTAATGCACGACCCATGGCTAAGAATGGATGCCCCAAAATAAATGGGACTTCTGGGTATGGCTCAAAGTCCAGAACAATGAAACCCATAGGAAAGATCAAAGACCCCACCTGCACCAACACATCCTCCACTATGCCTAGAGACCTCACCAAAGATCTGTCTACATACTGAAGAATAATGGTGGTGGGGTTTGGAGTGTCCAAAACCATTTGCTTGAAGTAACCAGCCAGTATAATCACACAACCCCCGTATTGTCAGATTCTGGCCAATAGTCATTTGAATGGTAAAACTTCTCAGATCCTTTTGCTTGGTGGGTAGCCTGTTCTGGATGTGGGATGTTCACTCTTGAGTGAGAGCCACTGTACCATACTCGAAAGATAATTTTTTGTTTTGCCATAATGTCTTTCACATACTTGGCATATTTTGGATCCCCTACAATATATCAATTAAAGAAAAGTTGATGTGAACTTGCCCCAATAATTCTTTGAACTTTTGAAAGCCTTCCTCTTATTTTTTATTCTTTAGCCTTTGAGGAAAAGGTGGTGGATGCCTCACAGTAGTTGTTGTACCGCTCAAATTTGTGACTGGATTGTTGCCACTAGTTATGTTGTCAATGCTGTTTTGTTTTTCTCTCTACTCTCCTGATTTGCCTTTTTAGGCACTAGTTCATGCAACTGCACTCCACTTCTGGTTGATACAACATTATTTTTTTTGGGTTTTGGTCTGTGTTTCTGGGTAAGCCCCCCTGGAGCATTGTATTTTGAGACACAACCAATTTCCCATCTGTCTCTCCAACTGCTGTGTAGCTAACTACTAATTTTTCAAATCTGATTCCAACCTAGCCAATCTCTCACTGTCGCGTGACTGCCCTTCTAATAAATTCTTAAACAACTTTTCTATTTTATTACAGGGTTGTTGTTCTGTGAATGACCATAGTTCTGCTGGTTGAATTTATGTCTTTGTTGCTAATTAGATTGTTGATTTCTATATGTACCTGAACTCTACTGCTATGGTTGATTTTGTTTTCACCCCATGAGAAGTTTGGGTGGTTGCTCCAATTTGAATTATAAGAATTACCATAATATTATTGCCCTTTGCCTATCTGTGCGTTACCAATAAAATTTATCAAATCCGGGTTGGCTTCACATACCTCAGACGTATGGTCGCCCCCTCCCCCACATGTCTCACACCACAACTGAGCCTGTGATTGGACTATATTAACTGCAGCCTGTTGTTTTTGCTGTCCAAAGGTTTGTGCAAACATATTATGAAGGGATGAAATTTGCACTGATAATGTTGTAACGGTATCTAGCTCCATCACTCCAACAATATTCTTCTTAGCTGTAGTTCTTGACATGTCACCCTTCCAATCAGGATTACCTTTGGCAATCATATTCAGCAGTGTGCACATCTCCTCATATGTGCGCTCAAATGCCAAACCCCCAGCGGCTGAATCTAGCAATATTTTAGAGTTGGGTTCCAGAGCCTTCACAATAGTATGCAACAGCACTTTGTCGGATTGCTGGTGATGTGGGAAATTCTGGATCAAAGTTTTAAATCTCTCCCAAGCTTGGTATAGATTTTCTCCTGGATTCTGCCTAAAGCTTGGAATTTTACTTCTTAGCCTCACTATCTTTCCAGATGGAAAGAATCAAATCAATAACTTCTTGTCAGATCCTCCCATGAAGTAATAAAATTTGGTGGTTCTGCAGATAGCCATCTTTTTTCTTCCCCCAATAATGAGAATGGAATAGCGTAAGCCTCATATAATTTAATGAGACTACTGTGGAAATATATGTATCACTAATCTCTAAAATTTTTTGGATATGTTGTTGTAGATCCTCATGGGCTAGTCGTTAACAATTGTATAATAAAAATAATCACTTACATGAATCATAGCTATCTAATTGCCAGTCCCCAACAACCGCGCCAAAAAATTATTGACTCCCTAGCACACGCAAGTGTACGTGGTCGTACAAGTAATACAGTAGCTCTTTCGAGCCGATGTTGAACCCACAGGGACTTGGAATTATGAATTAGAATTGCCAAATGATTCTAATAAGATGTTGATCTATAATGCCATGTAAGAGAATAGGATAGGAGTGTGATAATTCTGTAGTTCTAACATAACTATGGATACGTAAAGTAAATATGGAGTCAAGCAACTCAACAAGATAGATATAAACAAAAGTCCCAGGGTTATGGAAATTGTACACAAACAAGTATAGTCTTAATCTTCCATAAAGGTACTTATTCTATAATTGTTGATTTAGGGGTTGAAATCATGACTTGGGATTTATAGCCCTCTAGTCTCTATTTATGCAAGCACACAACTACTCCAATTGGCATGCATTATATTACTTTCATAAATGCATTAACACTTTCTTCCCTATTAAACCAAGTGAAGCACTAAGTACACTGTCATGTCTCAGTTACTCATTATATTGTTAATCTCAGATTAAGTTCATGAACATAAATACGCCCCTCACGCTCCTATTTCACTCACAAGAATATTGGATTCAATGAATCTTTTAAGTTAAGGGTTGCATCTAATGGTGACCAACAATTAGACACACATTTATTATAGGGCGTGAGAACAATCAATGATAAGAACATGTACTACTTTATATCAAATTAGTCCCATAAAAAGTATGTTAACCATAACCCTAGAACAAGGGTATTTAGCCACTAAAGCTCATATTCAATTAAAAAAATATATTCAAGAACATTGCAACATAAAAATTGAAAGAAAGAGATAACCCTAGGTTGTCTTCTATCTTCTTGCTTGTTTCTACTATATCTTTTTTATTTCATTTCAAAAAAAATATAATTTTGACTTCATATTCTT
>JBDJHY010144608.1:0-22973 GCA_039654485.1 Withania somnifera | reverse complement strand
TGGGTTTGTTGGGCTAAAAAGGGAAAGATTTAATTTGGCCTAATTCAATATATGTGTGACTAGTCTGGACTCTGGGTAACACCCAACGGCCCAACAGGCCCAATATATTTCGGTTTTCGGTTAACCGAATTTTTATATTCAAAAAACCTAAAACCAAAACCGAAAATTTTAAAAACTAAAACCGAACACGTCCCCAAAAACCGAAAACCGAACCAAAATTTAAAAAAATTCTGTTCGGTTCAGTTTGATTTTGGTTTCAACCAAATTGTGCCCACCCTTACTCCGAAATGTGAGGATGGGAGTCTATAAGACTTGGAAAGAAGTTTCATGCAAGAAAAGGGAGAAATGGATTAGTAACCATCTAAGTAATCGGTACTTATCAAGTCATATCACACCCAACACATAGGATTAGCACATTCTCCAATGGTCAAGTAGACCAAAGGCCATAAATTATAACACAAAACTTTTCCACACAAAGTAGGAATCCATTTCACAATATTCATAGTAAAGAGATGAAATGGTTTTTAATGAGCCAATTGTACATAATAGCTTTATTGTTAGTTTGGTTTAAGTAAACCAAGGTCTGAAGGCCTTTACCAATTATAAAAAAAAATTAGATAGAAGATGTATCAGTATACTCACAAAAACATAATTGAGGAAGCCACATAAACAATAGAGAAAATTTTAAGACTTATAAGTGAAGATCATAGATTAGTTCATTAAACTAGAAAACCTCATTAACTCTTTTCACTTGTTATCAATTAATCAGTGTCGTGAGAACTTCATTTTAACACCCGAAAATATCAAAGCTACCACATCACAGAATTGGTCACTCCAAATACCCGAGGAGAATAAACAAGTCAGTTTGACTTATATAGTTATAAACCTGCCAAGAATTTAAGAGAATGTCCAAATGGTCTTGCAAGGTGCTAGCTCTGTTAGCTTATTGTTCAACAACAGAAGGCATAAACGATATGGGGAAATCTCAAAAGATTTGACTACACTAAACTTGAATTTTATGCAAACCCTTGAACGTGTTAGATTTTTAAACTTATCCTTGCTAATCAATGCCCATTTGAAGCTACCAATGTTGATAGGCAAACTAAACTTTACACCAACTTCGAGCTTAATACTCACTAGAGAGACTCTAAACATTGAACTTTTCTAGATGTGGGCAATATTTTTGAGAAAATTTGGCCTCAATCTCAGCTCTATCCTGTTGTAACCAAATGTGAACATAGCACCTTTTTAGGGCAGATTCAAGATTTTATACTTTAAAAATCTCAACGTCTGTAGTATAAAGAACTATTTTTGCCAAAAAAGAGAACACAGTGAAGGTCATACTTTCAAACATATCCTTACCAAAAGGTGAATTCTTGTCCAAAATTTCAAAATTTCTATCTTAACAACATTTGTACAGTTAAATCATGGGACACGCAAAATGATCTAGGCTATAAAAACCTTACAAACAACCCATTCAAGCAGTAATGTACAAATGGCTGTTGTAGGATAACGGTAGTAATTATTATCAATACCATTATTCCGGATTATTTCGATGATTATTATATTGGATAACTATTAATCCATAGTGGATAATTACTATGTTAGATAATTGTCATTGGGGATTCTGAATAACGGTATGATTACTATTAATACATATAGCTTGGGAATAAATACGGCGGAAGTGGCTCCGTGATTTCAGCATCCACTACAAAGGCAGTTATCATAGACAGGTATAAAAGTCAGAACAAGAGGAAGGAACAGGTACGCTCAAGCTACTACTCATAAATACTACTATTATGTTCTTCAAAAGCTCTTTGCTAACTTAAGCATCGGAGAATTACCCTGGGGACCACCTTAGACTTTGTTTTGCAGGTGCTTTCTCAAGATCCATTGCAGTTTATACATGTTATATAGGTAGATTTTATAGTAAAAGTTATTGGTGATCTTTGTGGACTCATCAATGATCTTTTTGGATGGTGCCGTCTGTGGGCATCGGAGATAGTTGTAAACTTTAGTTCTAAAATACTAGAATTCAAATACTTGGGAAAAAATAGTTAACACAAGAAGTAAAATCTCATGAGGGGCAAGGCGTGGTGGCACAACCACGGAGAGTGGTGGTGCTACGCGAGGTGGTAGAGGTCGCGGAGGAAGTGGCTTGCCACCCACTCCAGCTAATAGGATGATCAAGACCGGATGGTAATAAATATCCGGTCAACCGTGGTAGCAAGATTCGCTCAGGAGCACCTATCTTTGATTCAATAATGGTACAATGAGCATCCCGAGATGAGGTACCCTGGGATACTCAACTCAACCCAGGGGAAAGTCAAGAATAAGAGGAGGAACGATAACAAAGTTCAACGGAGTCAACTGACTCCCACTCTAATGACGTGAATCCTCGTCACAAGAAAAGAAAGCAAGCGCAATCCGAAAGACGACTTCAAAGTCATAGTCCTCATCAAGATTGGAGTCCACTCCGAGATCGTAGTGAAGGAGTTAGCCGCGAAAAATCTCCTGAAAAGAGTTTCATCAAGAGTGAGTTAGACAAAATTCTGGGAATCGATGAAGCGAGGGACGTAATTACCTCTTTCTCTAGGGCAATAATAAACACTCCCTTACCAAAGGGTTTTAAATCCCTTAGGATCAAGCCCTATGATGGAAGAACTGACCCCAATGATTTTTTATCCTAGTTTAAATTCCAGATGGTAAATCATCAATGCAGCACCGAGCACATGTACAAAATTTTCCCAGAATTTCTAGTGGAAAGAGCCAGAATCTGGTTCAACGACTTGCCCAGTAATAGCATCACTTCATTCCGTAAGATGGCCGAGATCTTTTATGCCCGTTTCATCTAGAAGACGAAGGTCGTGAAAATTTTTGTTGATTTGCTGGACGTAAAACAATGAGGGGACGAGGCCATAAGCGCATACTTGGAGTGCTTCACTGAAGAAAGCCTGCATATCAAACACAAGACTGACCAGCTTGTCATCTCGACCTTCTAAAATGGGCTTCAGCCTGGTTATCTCTACATCGAGCTGAGGAGGAACCCACCACAAATGAAGCAGAAGTTGTTCAGGGTGGTAAGGACTTTTTCCATGGTGGATGAGGCAAACAAGATGAAATGAGAACTGAGTAGGTTAGAAAGAAAGCAGGTGCACGAGAGGATCCCTAGGAAGAATGTGTTTGACAGGTTGAACAGGAGCCGGATTGAGCCAAAATTCCCTTAAGGTACCATAACCTCGCTAACGAAGTCAAGGTATAAGATCTTGGCACTGCATCATGATATATTGAGGCCACCTTAGGCACTACGGGCCCCACTGCACAAACGATCTCGGAGCCTGTGGTATCATTTCCATAACGATCACTATCACGAGACTGAGACGTGCAAGGATCTCATAAAAGAGATAGAAGATTGTTTAAAAAAAGTATGCTGACATAGTACACAGCTACCGCTACAACTTCCTCCTGAGGTTATTGACGAGGTGGCCAAGGTGGATACCAGCACCAGGGGTGGTGGATATAACCAAGGAGGTCGGGGATGGGGACAGCAACCCCGGAGGTGGGATTCACCTCAGAATCAATAATTCCAGTATCACCATCAAGGGTACTCAGGTCAGAATCCAAACTTCAATCCTAATAGTGTACCTGGTTAATGGTGTTGTTGTCAGCATCATTTTCTCGATGTGCTTCAACCAGCTCAGAATTAGCCGAGGTAATTTGAGGCGTACTGACCAACTACTTTAAAATTTTACCCAAGGAGAGGTGATTCCTGAAGGAGCTATCTGGCTACCGGTTACTGTAGAGGACTACCCCAGGAAAAAAACCATGATGGTCGAGTTTTACGTGATTAATGCACCCTCTCCCTATAACATCATTCTAGGATGACGCTGGTTAATACTATCCAATGCATTTTGTTCATCCTATCACCTCATAATAAAGTTTCCCACCAAACACGGGATAGCTTCAGTCTGGGATGACCAACAAGTTTCCTGAGAGCGTATGAGAATTACACTAAAAAAGAAAGTGCCTGGGATGAACAAATAGTAACTACAGATTTCTCGACCTGAGATCAGGCCTCAGAAGAGAAGTCAGGTCATCCCGTCAGGGGAAGCGGATGAAGAAGTACTTGAGGTCATACTAGACCCAAATTTCCCTAAAAGAAAAGTCAGGGTGGATCATCCCAAAACCCTTTACTTCATCAAGGTATCATATCACTGCATCAAGAGTTTAAAGTTGTCTTCGCCTAGTCCTCATTGGATATGACTAGAGTATCACCTGAGGTGATGGTCCATAGGTTAAATGTGGATCCACGAGTAAAGCCTGTGCATCAAAAGAAGAGGAAGTTCGTACCTGAAAGAAATCAGGTTATCCGAATTGAAGTCAAGCAATTGCTGGAAACTGAAATCCTTTGAGGTAAACTATCCGACCTGGATCGCCAATCTGATTATGGTAAAAAGGTAGGGGGAGAATGGAGGATGTGTATGACTACAAAGATTTGAACAAGACTATCCCAAGGATTGCTACCCCTTACCAGTCATTGAACAGAAGGTAGAAGTTGTCTCAGGGTATGAGCTCTTAAATTTCTTAGACTTGTACAAGGGTTACCACCAAGTACTATGGACGAGGTAGATATCCCCAAACCACCTTCATTACGGATTGGGGGACATTCGCCTAAAAAGATGCCTTTTGGTTTGAATAATATGGGGGCCACGTATCAAAGATTAGTGGATAAAGTGTTTGAAAAACAAATCAGTAGAATGGTGGAAGTCTACATAGACGACATTGTTGTAAAAATAAAACACCTGGAAATGAGCTTAAAAATTTGGTGGAAGTTCTTCAACTCCTAAGTTATACATGACTGAAGTTGAACCCGACGAAATACAGTTTTGGGGTCAGCTCAGGCAAATTCCTGGTATACATTGTGTCCAAAAAAGGACTAAGTGTGAGCCCTATAAAGGTGAAAGCAGTTTCTGAGATGATATCTCCAACATACCTAAAGGATGTGCAAAAAATAACGGGGTACCTGGCATCATTGAGTCATTTTTCTCCAAGTCGGCTAAAAAGCAGTAGCCCTTTTGAGTTCTGAAAAGCGCTAAAAGTTTCCAGTGGACAGATGATTATCAAAAGGCTTTTGAGGATCTAAAGCAATATCTGACGGGGTTGCATGCGTTGATGGTACCAAAGCCACGAGAAACCCTATATCTATATCTAGCGACAGCCAGTGAAGCAGTAAGTGTTGTTCTAGTCAGTGAGGATAACAGAACTCAGAAGCCAATCTATTTCATCAGCAGAGCTCTACATAGAGCCGAAGTGAGATACTTTGCTATTGAAAAATTAGTGTTAGTACTGATAACTGCTGCTCGAGGACTTATCCCTACTTCCAAACTCATCCTATCTATGTGTTGACCAATGTACCTTTGAGGAAGGTACTTTTGAAACCAGAAGCCTCAGGGCAACTGATGAAGTAGGCGGTTAAGCCGGGCAAACACGCAATCAACTTCCAACCTCGAAAAGCAATCAAAGGTCAGTCTTTGGTAGATTTCTTGGTGGAAATGGATGAACCCACCTCGGAGGCAACGGAGTCTTCTATAAAGGAAGCAGGGGTGAAGGAAGAACCAAAGACACCAGGTGATTGTTACTTCATGCACGTAGATGGATCCTCCGGTGGAGACAATAGCGAGGTTAGAATCCTATTGAAAAGCCTTGAAGGGACTAAGATGATGTATTCTTTGCGCTTTACCTTTAAAAAAACAAACGATATGGCAGAATATGAAGCATTCATAGCAGGCTTGCGCATAGCTCATCAAATAAAGATAAAGTCACTCTCATACTTCAATAATTCCAAAATCGTGGTCAACCAAGTAAATAGTACTTATAAAACAAGAGATGCCCAGTTAAAGAAGTATCTGGATATAGTAAAAGGGTTACATAAAAATTTTTCCTATTTTCAGATAGCCAAAGTCCCTCAAGGAGAAAATAAGCAAGCTGACGTGCTCAGTAAATTGTCATCCTCAAAAGAGTGGAGAGGATGCTCGGTATTGATTGAAGAGGTCCATCATCCCAGCACACATGAAGTCAAAGTCTCTATAGCAGAAGAGATGAATAATAGTTGGATGAAACCAATAGTAAGATACCTCACTTCACGAGAAACCCCGCCTGATCTAGCTAAAGTGATGAAATTTTGGCTCAAAGCATCCCGATATGTATTAGAAAATAGTATCCTTTACTAAAGATCCTTTTTACAGCCACTGCTAAGGTTTGTCAAGCCCGTTCAAGACAATTATATAATGTGGGAGATTTATGAGGGCTCGTGTGGTAGTGACTTAGGGGCAAGAGGATTTTCCAACAAGATCCTAAGCTGGGGCTATTACTGGCCCACCTTGTTCCAAGAAACACACGACTTCGTCCAGAAGTGTCTGAAGTGCCAATTCCATGAACTAATAACTCGAAAACCTCAAATGGAGCTAATCTCAGTGCAGAGCGCTTGGCCCTTTGCCCAATGAGGGATCGACATCATAAGACCATTTCGTGAGGCCCCATGAAGGGTGAAATTTCTAGTGGTGGACATAGACTACTTTACCAAATGGGTAGAGGCAGAACCTTAGCCATGATTACAGGGAAGAAGATTCTAACCTTCATTTGGAAAAACATCATTTTCTGGTTTGGGATACCAAAGAAGATCATCTCAGACAATAGGAAGCAGTTTGCAGAGGGTCCACTTAAATCTTGGTGTGAAGAAATACAAATCATCCAAAAATATACCTCGGTAGCGCACCCCCAAGTGAATGGTCAAGTCGAATTTACCAACAGGGAACTACTGCAGGGTCTAAAAACAAGGGTAGATAAAGCCAAAAGAGATTGGGTAGAAAACTTATCCCAGGCTCTATGGTCGTACAGGACAACCCCAAGAATGCCTAATGAGGAAACCTCATTCAGCCTCATATACAGAACGAAGGCAGTGATCTCAGCTAAAATAGGGGTACCCATCCCAAGGTCATTACACTATGTCGAGCAAAGGAACGAAGAAAAACTCAGAATGAATCTCTTCCTTTGGGAGGAGAGGAGAGGAGAGAGGCGACAGCTATCTCTGAGGCCAAATGCAAGCAAGCTATGGCTAAATACTAAAATGACAAGGTAAAAAACACCCACTTTAGTCCAAGCCAATATTTCCTACGAAAAAACAAAGCTAGTTGAGCTGAGAAGATGAGGAAGCTTAAGGAGAATTGGGAAGGCCCTTATCTGGTAATTAAGGCGTCTAGATCAGGTAGCTACAAATTGGCGAGGTTAGATGGTATGAAAGTACCTAGAACCTGGCATGTAAGTTTTACAAAGATTTTATCAGTAAGGTTGCAATTCATTATATTATATTCATCTTGTATAACTATTCAATTATTTCTCGTAATTGTTAAATTGCATTCATAGTTGGTAATTATTATTTTGCAGTCTTCTCTCATAAAGTGTCATTCTCTTTTAATTGATCTAAAATAACAGGGATTAAAATTAGCCTAAGGAGGGATATACAAAAAATTATAAATTTAATTGACCTCAGACAAAAACTTACAAATTAAATCGACCTCAGATATGAGAGCCCGATTTGTCTAAGCTCTGCAAATTACAAACTATATTGACCTCAGATATGAGAGCTCAGTTTGGATAAGTTCCACAAATCACGATTTAAATCGACCTTAGATATGAGAGCTTAGTTTGGCTAAGCGCAAAAAATTACAAATTATATCGACCTCAGCTATGAGAGCTCAGTTTGTCCAAGCACTGCAATACTTAAACTAAATCGACCTCAGGTGCAAAAAATTAGTTCAATCAAAGCATTGCTATAAGTAGATACATACAAGTAGCGCGCCAACAATTGGCGAAAGAAAGAGTACCATAGAAGATTGGTATGCAAATAAATTCATTTTATTTAAGGTTGGTAAAACTACCATAAATACAGTTATTTACATAAAAGTACTCCTATCTATCAAAATAACGAGGTATACTAGTACTTCTAAAAAGAACTATCCTAACTCCTACAACCTCATCAGGACCGAGTTAGCCTATTTCGGTCCTATCCATCCAGTGAAGGTATGATGTCCGAGGAGGCAGTTGAAGAGGGGTTCTGCTGACTTGTACTGGCATATAGGTTAGCTCGAAAGCTCTGAGATCTTTTCTCTACGTCCTCATACATAGCTAAGATGATCTTTTTCCTTTGATAGCAAAGGGAACCTTCTCCATACATTGAGGCTATGCTTGCAAGAGTAGCAATCAGCTTGCTAACCCATTGCTCGACCTTGTCCAAGGTAAGTAACCCTCCCTCGTCAAATACTACTCATTTGTATTCTGGTATTTGATCCCCAAGGCGGTTTACCTTGGCTTCACGTTGGTCAATATCCATCTTGTACTGAGTTGTATTGGATTTTCAGTGGGCAACGGTTTTCTCAATACTATCCACGAGCTTATGGGCATCCCTCGATAGATCTTCGAGCTTTTGAGATAGCACATCATTATCCTCCCTGAGTTGTTTCCTCTCTTCACTAGAGAGCTTCAACTTCTTCACCAAGCCTTGAAACTCGGCATTCTCAGATGGACAAGATCATATATAATAAATAAACTTATTCTTGTTGACGAGTTCCTTATTCTTCTCGTAGACAAGACTTCGGAGGTTGAGGAGTGAGGTGCGAAGGATGGAATTTTTTGTTTCCACTTGTTCAAGTGTATAAGGGATGATTCACTGAAAAGTAAAAATGAAATTGTTAAAGTTAGCAAAAATAAGGGAATGTCAAAGTGGATTAAGAAAAAGATTCATTTCATTGATAGGGGACATGTCGGTCATAATGATTATAAAAAGAGAAAAATTACAAAAATTATAGGGTTATCTATCTACTATCCCTAACCTGATTAGTGGCCGAGGTGAGCTCCATCTCAGCAAGGTCCTCGTTTGGAGGAGCGTCTCCAAGATCTTGTACCAGGGGTCTTGTGGGGGTTTTCGTTAGTGGCTGGAGTGCTCTCACAGGGAATGACCCCAGCAACTAAGAACCCCTAGATGTCGGGGTCTGTGTCCTCGGTGCACGACCTAAACTCCTCCACTGTTAGAGGAGTAGGGTGCTGAGCGACGAACTGGATCAGCGGTACTCCGGCCTCGCCATTACAACTTTGATAAAATCCTCATCCACTTGAGCCTCTGCCCAGCTTCAGACCCAAATTGTTCATCCCGAATAGGGAGATCTGGAAATGTCTCTGCTATCTCATCCAATACCACAGCACGGGTGTTGGTGAGTAGAGAATCGCTCATGGACGAGACATACTTTGAGAAGGTGTTGGTAATAGTGACCTTCTCAAAGAGGACCTCAAAGAATTCACCCTGTCGATCGACATTGTCAGTCTTCATGTGCTGTAACTTAATCTCAGCTGCTCTTTTCTTCAATTTGGCGGCCCTCCTCTTCTCCTCAGAGGTCTTTAGTCTGGCCTCTACCTTTTTCTGCGAGCTCTTTCCTAGCTGAGCTCCTCATTAAAGTGGCACTCTTTTTGGGCCAAAATAGAGGTCATCCTTGACAAAATCTGCAAAATAGGAAAAGAAATTAGTGTTGGGAGAATACAAGTAGGAGTAAGACTAATTTCAGAGGTACTTGCATTGCCGAGGTTGGTCAGGGACATAAGTCCTCAGTGGGGATCAACTCAAAAGCATTTTTCCTCTTGGGTATTGGCCCTTGAGTTGAGCTTCCCCTCTTCTTACCCACCTCAGGGGGGCCCTTGTTCAGCAGCCTTGGTTATACGAAGGGGGTAGGAGTAGTTGCCTCTATGGCAAGCCCATCATACGAGCTAGATGGTCTGGTTTTCTTGCCAAGTTTGATGTGAACCACTAAAACAAAAATAAAGAAAAGTTAGATAGGTAACTTTAATGAGGAAAGCAAAGGATTATCCACCTCGGATATACAGATTTCTAACTTCACAACTACCTCTAGTCCATTCAGCGACCTCCTTATATGGTACCACCTCAGTGACCTCAGCACCCGGATTAAATGCACTGATTTTGGCCTTGAACAAGTTTGCATTTGTGAAATGAAAATGATGGGGTTGTATTCAATTAATGAGGTCGAGGTCCAGGGTATTGACACTCCCAACAGCATCATATCTAAGTCTACCCAGATACCAGTCTTGGAGAAAGGAAAACTTATCTGTTTAAAAAAAGAAAATTTTTTCCTTCCAATCAGCATTTTTGGAAGGTTTCAAAATCCTAAAATTACGAAGGGGGTGAAAAAATACAACCCCTTTGAAGATCCTGGACCATTTATCATGAATTTTTTTTAAATATATCTATAGAGGATTTTTCCCCTACTTTGGTGCAAGCAATTTTAAAACCTACAATAGTACGCATGGCATTAGGCACCAACTGCGCAAAGGTCAAATTATAAGCTGCTTAAAGATGAGTTAATAAAGGAAAAAAAGGAAAACGTAACCCAGTTACTATGTATTCATAGTACATGGAATAATACCCCACAAGGGGTAGGCAAGCCCTGTCACAGAGATGAGGGATGGTAAATTCAAAATCAGGGAGAAAATGGCATTCCCTTAGAAAAGGTAGCAAGGAATCTGCGAAAAGACTACTTGCGACCTTTGTAACCAACAAGTCATAACCATTAAAAATCTGGGGGGATATGGTCAGGGATTGGAGGTCAGGGTAATCGCTACCTACATGATAGACCACTGCTTCGTACATGTCAGAAGAATGAGAAGAAAAAAAGAGGACATACTTACTGGTTTTAGCTGGATAGAAAGAAGGAACAATGAAAAAAAGCTCTAGAAGAAGCGGAATCGAAAAGGATGCGATGAAAGGGAAACAAGAATGAAGGAAAAGGATAGTTATAGGAAGGAATAACTTAGATTTATAATTTTGAGAAACCCAATTATGATAAATAGATAGGAAAATAGATAATTAATAAGGAGAATATGAAATGGCGGTATAGTACGTATCGCGTATTCCCCTGTACAAAAGTGCCAGAAATAGAGCGAGATAATGACATGTGGAAATAAATTGAAGAGACATGACTGAATGGGCGGGAAAACCAGACGAGGTGAAATAATTCCCATCCATACCATTCTACAAAAAGCTATCTAACCTCCTCGTCTAGGGCATACAAAAGCCAAAACTACCGGATAGTTTCACCTTGGAAAGGTCGAAGCTCGGGAAAACTGTCCATTGGGTAATGATTTCTCACTTCGGTCTAAATACCTCAGATGTAAACAGACTGATGTAATATGATAGCAGATGCACCGGTCACCTCAGTATGTATTACCTCAACAAACTTATGATTGTAAGGATGATCTTAGTAGGCCCACAAAAGCAAATCATCTATCTCAACTAAAACACCTCAGGTTTACGAATTATTTTGATGAATAACATCAGAGAAACTCAATTCATCCCTACTCTATGGATTTAGTCGAATGGCGTACACCTTTTGACTCCCTGAAGGGGGGCTACTGTAGGATAACAGTAGTAATTATTATTAATAACAGTAGTAATTATTATCAATATCGTTATTCTAGAATTATTTAGATGATTATTATATTGGATAACTATTAATCCATATTGGATAATTACTATGTTAGATAATTGTCATTGGGGATCCTGAATAATGGTATGATTACTATTAATACAAATATCATGGCAATAAATACGGCAGGAGTGGCTCAGTGATTTCTGCATCCACTACAGAGGCAGTTACCAAGGACAGGTATAAAAGTCAGAACAAGAGGAAGGAACAGATACGCTTAAGATATTACTCACAAATGCTACTGTTATATTCTTCAAAAGCTCTTTGTTAACCTAAGCATCAGAGAATTACCCCGGGGACCACCCTAGGCTCTGTTTTGTAGGTGCTTCCTCAAGATCCATTACAGTTGATACATGTTATATAGGTAGATTTTATAGTATAAGTTATTGGTGATGTTTGTGGACTCATCAGTGATCTTTTTGGACTCTTCAGCTGTCGAGTTACCAACAATCTACATATATCATGGTTGAGATGGTTCCAACTATAATGATCCAAACTTTACCATATAACAATGTAAATACATGCCTGTCTCGATTCAAACATACCACTACAAATAACTAGATTCTTGGGGAAACCATGGTAGATCCTAAACAACAAACTAGGATGACATACACCCTTTTATGCCAGAACACTTACCAGCACCACCTTTTAAACCAAAAATTTCACACATAACAAACCTCCAGCAAGTAGGTGGAACTCAACCACACATAAAAGAGAGAGGCTTCTTGAGTTATTAAATTTCAAACTAGATAGCCTCACCCCTTGCTTTCCCCCATTAAAGAATCAAACTTTATCATACACCAAGCTAAAACAAGACTCTATCCTTCTAAGTCCTACTACAACTTTTAAGGCCATCTTTACATGATTTTAACAATATAAACATAAATGCACAAAAAGAAAGCAGAACTCAAATATTTTAGGGAAATTGAGGACTTGGGATGGGTCATGGAGGAGATATTGGGCTCAAATATGCCCAAATTCAGCTGGAAGCTAAGAAATTGGTCCAAATAATAGGTTATGAAATTAGTGACCCAATTAAGACAAATTGATTTAATTAATTGGATGAGCTTTTAATTAGTAAACTAAAATAGTTGTTTTGCAAATATTTTTAATAATTAACACAACATCTTCAATTAATTTGTAAAAGTATCCCTTTCTAAACAGTTGTTTTGAAATCATTTTTTGGTTATTTCACGAAAGTAATAAATACACTTACGTATACTATGTATGCATAGGTACACATATGCTTAATTCCATAGACAACTTCATGATTAGTTTGAGAAAAATAACTTTTCAAATTTACAAAGTAATTACTTAATTTATTGAAAAATAAAAGCTCAATGAATTAATTAGTCAACGAGGGTAAAAATTATCTGTCAACAAATATCACAATGGAAAGCAGTATGGAAGGAATCATAATTAGGTCTAACCTATATCAACGAATCAGTGTTATAATAAGTAAAAGAGAATTACTAAGGCACCCATAATACCGAGAGACACAAATAAATAAAGCTCACTCATTGGCCTCCCATAAGACTAGAAGGTACAACCAAGAGGATTAGTGTGGAAAGTAACACCGACACGAATGCAGGGTCGTACCAGTATATGTGAAACATAAATGAGTATGCTCTTCGTTAGGTAACCGTAGGTTCTGTGAGCAGATACCAATGGAAGCGTTTCCCCACATACGAAAAATATGGTATATCCCTCCCCCTGTCATATGCAAAAAAGCATCGGGTCGGCAGGGTCCATGGAGGGCCTCTCCATATACTATCTCAATAATTAAATTGCTTTGAACAATAATCCCATACATCTATGCAAGAGTGCCCAGGCTTCCCCAAGTGTAAAACATTGTATGCATAAAGTACATGCTAGGGCTTCATCAAGACTAAATTAGTATGAATCATCAATGTCTAACACTCTGATTTCATTGAGTCTAGTAATATCTCAAAATAGTGACTATATCTTTGTTATCTTATTTATCATCAAAAATTGGTAAAACATCTCAAAAATACCCATTTAACTTCATAATGCTGAAAATGGGCCCATAAATCCATGCAAGGTTTCAAAATCAGTGACGTCGGCCTCTTGTCTATAAAATAGTAACCAATACAGAAAAACCAATTTTCATGATAATAATATGCTTAACCACACCAATATCTCAAACAATTTTTACCCTCCCTACACAGGTGCGGGCACTACAATATATAATAATCAATAATTATCCAAGTCCGGGACTTGCGACCTTTACCCATAATTCTACAATTTATATTCTAGAGTCAATAAAGACCGTCAGAGTCACAAGTTAACTATCATTGCAAATGCAACACCAATATGTAACAAAGAAGCGAACTAAAAGAACGGAAAAGGTCATGGGTACCAACCTAGAAAATCCCAACCCAAGGATGGATAATTACAATAATTACTTCCCATACAAGCCCCATTCTAAGATCGTAAGCTGTAGCCTATTTGAATTTCAAAGACAAGCTCGCAAATACTGAGTAAAAGATGCCCAGATTGCTCCAAGTACTCTAAAATTGCACTTATAAGATCGAACGATTAGAAACTAGAAAAATAATAATCTATATACTGATACGAGTCAAATGATACTCATAAAGCTACAGAAATAGTCAAGGTCAAAATATTGGTCAAAACGGGTATATAGGCTTGCAAACCCAAAACTCTAAACAAAAGGTATTAAAACATTCCCCACATCGTAGGGAATTCAAACCCAAAATTTGGAATTAAAACAAGTAAGAAACAAGCTTGAAATCAAGAAATAAAATGAAGAACTCATTTGGAAGAAATTGGGAATTTTAAGTTGAAAATAGGTGAAATTCAAGTGGAAACTTACCAAAAATGGAGAATAATTGAAGAAATCAAGTTCCCCACATCAGCCAAACATAAAAATGAAGACCAAAGGTTTAACAATGGTAGAAATCCAAGTTTTGAAGTGAGAAGATGAAGAGAAATGAAGAAAAATCATGATTTCAGCTTTTAATACTAGGAACAGGTACTAGCGCCATCGACACTAATTGGCTGGGAAAAGACTTAGCGCCATCCACTACATTATAGTGCAATCATGCCAACTAAACGTGGGTGAATTAGCACCGTCATTGCTACGAGGACCTATTGCATTAGAGACTCAGTTGGTGACTCAGCGACGACAGTGCCACAAGAGAGCGATCGTGCTGAGTCTAGGCACTCCTTAGAGTCATCATCGTTGGCCTAGAAAGATTGCTCTAACACCCATGGAGTTCACCAACAACCTGTACCAAAACTGAGAAATTCTGGGAAAAGGGTTTCAGTTACAAACGGAGCCCGATTCACACAAACTAACTATGTCAATTGCAAGAAAATGACATTTTGAACTCAATAACGCATATGAAGTTTTGATACGAGGTTGTTTTGACAAATATTGACCAAATTCAACACTTAGACAAAATAACCAGCTTCCCAACTGAGTACTCAAAATTAGGTTGGTTGGATCAAAGCCCGAATGAACACCTCACCTAACTCAAACTCGATATTTTAAAGCTGATGATGTTGTTGGATTTCCAATTCGAGGTTTTGATCACAAAATGACCACTCAAGTTCTACTTACGAATCATAAAGCACATAAAACACGCAAATTCACACAAACTCAAAATTAAAGCTCCTGGACTCGAACCAAGAGTCCATCTAGACCAAAATCCACATTTCAGAACTAACAAAACAGTCAAAATTTTATCCCGAGTTTGTTTACATAGAATGTTGAGTAAAGTCAATTGTTTTAATATAAAAGGCTCTAAAATAGGGAAATAGACATAACAAACAAATGAACCATCCCAAAATTGAACCACCTATTTCAATACATGTCAAATGACTCAGGACCACAATAGAAAAGCTCGAAGAATGAGAACATGGAAATGACTGTAAGAGTCATTTAACATCCACTACTAAAAGGGCCTTTCATCCCTAAAAGTCAGAATAAGGTAATACCTGAAGGCTAAAATAGATACAGATATTGAGACCTCAACTTAATCTCAATCTCCTAAGTGGCCTTCTCTGTGGGACGATATCTCCACTGAACCTTAACCATTAAAATCTCACGAGATCTCGACTTCCTCACCTCTTTAAACAAAACCAAAACAGGCTCCTGAACAAAAAATAATACCTCATCAACCAGAACCAAATCATAATGAAGCACATGTGACTCATCAGGGATGTACTGTCTCAACTTAGAAACATAAAACACCGGGTGCATAGCTTAAAACATAAGAGGAAAATATAGCTTATAAGAAACACTACCAATCCGATCAAGAATCTCAAATGTGCTAATAAACAGGGGACTGAGCTTGCCCTTCTTTCCTTGTAAAGGTTCATATTCAAGATTTACACAGTCAAATTCTCACAAAACTTATGCAAAATATCTTAATTCAAAACCCTTATTTTCTCAACACTCAATTTTTGCAAAAGGAAGTAAGAATACAAAAATGGTTGTGTTTTTTAGTTCAAAAATCACTTATATTCACTTTCCAAAACAAGTCTAAATTATGCCAAAAGTACAACACAACGGCATTAAGTGTCCATGCCGTGTTAGATGGTGGTTCGCCGACTAGTTAAGTTGGTCATCATTGTTGGCAATTCTTCAAGTATTGGACTACTATACATAATGGTTACACCATTGTGGACGGCGTTCCACCTTGTGAGACAGAAGTAGGTGAGTTGTCCGTCGTATGGACCCTTTTTCTCCAAACTTTTTCCTTTTAAACTCTTTTTATCTCCTTTTTCTTATTTCTGCCTCAATAACCCAAATTTGACTTAGAAACGGAAATTTAACATAATTAACATTAGATTTGAACAAAATGGAAATGTGGACAAGAATTTTCTAACTATTTTTAGGGCTAATGAGTGGTATTTTCACCACTCATCAACACCCTCAACTTGATTCTTTGCTCGTCCTCGAGGAAAACCAATCAATGAGAAACATATCCCAAAAAATGGTACTAGCTTGGTATTCATGCTTATGCATCATTGAAAAACTCATTTCCTTCACAAATAAAACAATGTTGTCATGCTCACAACCTTATACCCTCTTTCATGGATCACAAATCTATCATTAACTAAATATCATCATTTATAATCATGCTCAACAACACCAATTGAATTCAATTATTATGCACAAGAAATAAATATGAGATGCCCTCACGCTAAAGAAATTTCCTTTGTTATACATTACACGACACACTCATAGGAATAAATTTAAATGCTCACTCTCACAAAGATGATTACATGCACAAACATCAGTTATAGGTTAGCCCTTATTTTTCAATCCATACTTCAAATATGACATAAGTGAAGATAATGAAGGACTTTCTTCAACTTGTAATGTAGGCTACGGGTAAGGTAGGATAGCATTTAGATATTTGTGATTCCCCTTCCTCAAAGCACTACACGTGATTCCCTTAAACATACCTTACCAATCATATCATGAGAGGTTTCCAGTCATGGACCATCTTTGATTGATTATTTTACTTTATTGCTTCCTCCTTCTCCTATACTATTTACCAAACTTTTATTTAATATTCACATACTACACTATAATATTTTTGTGTTTCGTTTCCATTTTCTTTTTTTCATAAGGACGTAAATCTCAAAAGGGAGAAGGAAGGAAGGTTTTTACTATTGAAACTTAACCAACAACCACTTTGGACTGGCCCAATCTCATTGATTACACCCTAACTTAGGTGTTAAGCCTAATTTGCCTTTACCCGTCACCTTAGTGGTTCAAGGTTAGTTACCAAGGGGTATTCAAGAAATGGGTCATGGCTTGTAATGTATATTTCAAGGAAAATTCAAGACTAAAAATAGGTAGAACTAGGTCACTCTCCTCACAATTTTATGGGCTAGAAAGGGTCAATGTCAAGGGTTCCCTCATTCAATGGACTAGTCATCTCTTCAATCACACCATACTTTCTTGCAAAGGACAAACAAAGCAAGTTCTAGATAATTCTCATGACATATAATCAATTCAAAGACTCACCATATATGGCAACCAACCTACTATCAATGCAACAATTTCAATCCTCTAAATGGTGTTTCTCAATCATCACATAAATTACAAATAATAAACACCTATTCAATGAAGGATGCCAAAAATCATGCAATGAATGCTCGGTTTATTACACATGGCTAACCTCATTTGAAAATAAATTTGGGTAATGATTTGAAAAAAGGTGGATCTCCAAATTTTGCAATGAAACTAACCCACATGATGCACCACTAATCCATAGTACACAACAAGGCTACAACTCAAAGATGTGACCGTCCTACTATTTTCTTACGAACGTAAGGTTAAATACCACATAAAAATGAAAAATAGAGAAAATGAAACTACCAAACTATAAAGAAAAAAAAAAAAAAGCTAACACGCAAACACAAATTAGCATCATCAACATAAAATAAAAGTAGTGTCTAACATACAATCCAAATCAAACTAGAAATAAAGTAAAGAATGAGAAAGTACGAATATCATTATACAACCCAAAAATTAAATAAAAATAAGAGCTAATAATACCCTCTCTCATCTAGAGATATGCATTGTCCTAATGCAATCAGCTAAAAAAATGAAGAAAAGGAGTAGACTAGTCCCTATGTGATCATCAAGACTAAGGTAGAGGTGGAGGCATCAGTACCCCTCTCATCTGCAAGTGTTATCACAAGATCAAAGTCTTCTCAACTGCCTTGCTCCCACTAGTCCCCATCATGGTCACATCCTATATTGAGAGGGAACTTCTTTAGCCAATAACTGTGCATCTAAATCCTATATATCTCCAAACACATCAGCCTGATTTTCTCCTGTATCAACCTCTTCTATCTGCACGATGGGATCCTGAGTCTGCACTACTCGGCAAAGCTCTTTTATATATGGGGTCTCTGATGGGGCCCCAAATACCTGTGTCAAGTCCTCTCCAGTAATCTTATCAAGTCCAGTACCAATTGTGTCATGGTCTCAATCATTTGTTATCACACCTCCTGTGTAATCACTTCAGCAGCTTGGGAACTATTAGCATTGCCCTTTGGGCATCCCCCAATGTCGTTCTAAAATCATCCAATTTAGTCCCACCTGCTGAAGAGGTCTAACAATAGCATTCACCCTGGCGGTGACCAATAGATCCATATATCTCTCAAGTAAACTAGCTTGTTTCTCAGATGCTAGGCTACCTGGCCTGTACGTACAATCATGGTGGGGCTACGTTGGGACTCATCTTCTAGTATAGGCCCTCTTTGGCCTAGTGCACCCTACTGTGGAGGGGTCCTAACTGTTGGAGGCCTAACAAGAGTGTCCTAAAAGTATGAGGTCTGACCAGTGGTGGATCTGTGAGTCCATGAGGTAGAGGAATCTCACTACTAGTTGTGCAACAGACATTGGTGGAATAGGTGGAGGGGCTATAACTAGAGGTACTACCTTCTATCTAATAAATCCAGATTTATCATCAACGAGTGTGTCTATAGGTATCTCAAGATCAACTACAGCAAATCCTCCGAATGCAACCTCATCAAACAAACCCGATTGCCATTACTGCTCCCCGCATATCTCCTCCTCTTTGCTGGATGTCAACATACAAATAGCCTCAAACTCTACATAACCCCTTCCCTCCTAGATACCGATGCCCCTAGCTCTCTCTGTAGTCTCACCCTGGATAATCTGCCTCACGTTAATCAAACTATAAACAATGATGGAGCTAACTATTGCACCTCTATAGAATAGAACAATGGAAATTTTCAATGAGGGAGACAAGTTGTCACTAACAAACGCCAACCTATATCGGCCCATAGCATGAATGTACCATTTTTAGATCTATGTACCACAATTAATCCACAGAGAATGTTTGCTACTCATCAACGCGGAAAACCAACCCCATAAATTATCAAGAGTGTTCGTCAATCACTTGTCCATGTAGTGATTACCACCACAAGTAGTTCCCTAGATATCAATGATTGCATTCATACCACATGGCACCTTGCCTCTAACTTTCACTAATAAGGGGTAAGTCACTAGTTCATTATTTTCTTTGTCTTAGGTGGAAGTTCCTTTTGCATAAGAACGATAAAATTCCTGGAACCCAGTGGGACCAAACTTAGGCTAGGGTTTAGTGTATATTTTAAACTTCTACTTTTTTATTTTTTCTAATATGATGGGTACTTCTCATCCAACTCGGCTAGTGACAACCGCTTCTCCTTAATGATGGTCTTTGGCCTGGCACCATGAATCTATTTTTTTTTCAATTTTACATGGTCCCTCGATTGCACTCTCATTCTCTTCTTTCATATGGCCTTCGGTGTTAATAGTGGAGTGTGAGATGGAGTCGTCGCTCCCTTAACTTGTTCCTCCTTATCTGAATCTGACCAATACAGGCAATATGGAAGAAGTTTCGGGTTTAGGAAACGAAGGCTACGGTACACTAATAGGGGAATCAGAATCAGATGACTCTCTAGACTAATCAATCATTATGTCTTGCATTCCCCCCCCCCCCGGTGGATGCACCCTTTTTGGTGACTCCTCTTCCGAGTTAGGTTCCTCGATAACTGGACCTTTGTTCTGGACTTGGTTGATATGTTTTTCTTGGGTGACCTGTGTCTGCAAAACATCACACAAAATTTAAAAATAGATTAGAATAGAAAGGAAATTAAATATATGTAACTTACCGCTGTCTAATAAGCCAACAATAGTCACCACCATTCGAGATGGTGGTACATACTTTTGCTTTTCAAGCTCACTTCCAATTACGGTGGTGGAAGTCATTAGATGGCGGTCACCACCTCCAATGACTTCCCATGTTCCAATAAAGTTTCGCAAACCCACGTCATTAATTTTGATTTTGATGTATTTTTAAAAAAAAAATTAAGTGATATTTTTCCTTAAGAAATTAGTCACTAAATCTATAACTAGAAAATACACTTGTTCAACAATTTTATTTTCTAATTCAAACCAACAACACCAATATTCGTAACACCACAAAAACATGCACTAATATGAAAATGGGTATACGATTTCAAGCAATTCAAAACTAAACAACTCACACCAACATATGTTCCAAATATAGAGTTCACATAAACATATCCAAAACCATTTAACCACATACTCACCCTATATTTCAATTTTCCAACAACGTACACTAAAACAATGAAGGATTCATGAAGGATTTTATGAATACATTATTATTTATGTTCAAAACAAGGCCACAATGTATATGGGGAAATGTAAACACAATAAAACTTTAATTTATTACTAAAAGCATGATTGTGTTCAAGTAAATCAAAGGACACTAGGGTGATGATCTAACCTTAGATTGTGTTTAGTAATAAGAATCAAATAAGATGAATATGTAAGCAAGCACCAACTGAAAGAGAAAATTTTGAGAGAGTTGTATGAGAAGTGAGTGAGGAAAATGAGAACATGGGGGTCTTTAAAATCTTTCAAATTGAACGATTACAAACCAAATTGGTGCGACACAGCGGTATAAGTGACCATTGTGTCTGACCATCGTTCTAGATAATAGTCCACCATCTACCCTTCTTACCGCCATTATTGGTAGACTCCATGGCTTTAATTTATCTGAGACAGTGGTAGACTGCCTTTTGACACCTGATTTTGGCCCGAAATTTTCAAAATAATATTTTTAAGTTTGTTATATGTTAAATACACAAAATTCAATCGTTTTCATACATTATTCCAAGTTTGACACAATTATTTTATTAAATGTTCTTTGTTTGTGCACAAAATTCAATTGTTTTTAATTGTTTTCATCCCATCCAATATTTCACATGAAGTTCAAATGGATCATCCACCTTTACTGAGAAAAAATCGAAAGCCATCCGTACAATATGGCATATCAAAATTCTAAATGGGTAGTCCGCCTTTTAGTGAGACAAACTGGGAAGTCATTGCATTCAATATGGCATATCAAGTTCAATAGGATTGTCCGCCTTTCAACAAGACAAATCAAGTCGTTGCCGCATTCAAACAGGTACACAATTTTACATTCCAATATCTCACAACTCGATAAGAGAGAAATTTTGACAATTATTTTCAAAAGTATGCGCTACCCTTTCATCTTTGTCAAGTCAAAATTAGTTATACGTCAACATATTCATTCAAAGACTCTTTCATCATCTCCGAATGAATAGGGACAGTTGTTGACACCCAATTTTGGCCCAATATTTTTAAAATAATATTTTTTTAGTTTATTATTTGTTAAATGCACAAAATTCAATTATTTTCATACATTATTTCAAGTTTCACAAGTTATGATAAATTATCCTCATTTTGAAAATGTTAGGATTTTTATCAACTTATCATTATTTTGGTTAATATTGAATTATTATTTAATTTTTGTTAATGTTATTTTACATATTGAATAAAATGTTGTTTCAATTTTGATTCCTTTTTAATTAAAATCACAATTTTTTATATGGGTTTGCATACATTTTTTCCACATGTTTTGTCATTTTTAGCACAGTTCATTAGTCATAAATACGGAGAGGATATTTTTCACAAAGATAAAATAATGGCACATGTCGTTTTGGATAACTCATTGTTTTAGCACATTTTTTGATGTACACCGTGGTTTTGTTCAAAATCACTAATGATTTAGGTCTTAACATGTTTTATATATTCATTACATTGTCTTTGCAAAATGTGTGGGATAAAAATTTACCAAATTCGGAAAATTATAAAAAAAATCTTCTTCTTGTCTTTCCATTTTTGGCATATAACTATCTTCACCATTTTTATGGTCAGCCATCACCAGAGTTTGAAGACAAACCAAGAGCACCTCTTCTCAACCACATCGCCACAAAAAATAATACATCAGCAACCATCAAACTCGTCGTCTCCGGCAAAACAACAAACCCCAACAACCACCAGAAATTGCCCCATCCTCTTCTTCCCATTAAACATAAACCAAATGACCCACCATGGAAACCGGCAAGCACAATGCTGGGAATTCCATCGACAAGCGGTCACCAGCTCACCGTTTAGTTCCAACCCAACCCACGTCGCAATTCCGACAAAACCACCAAACAACCATCTCTTCAGCACTTTAGTCAATTTTTGCGTCTAAATTCTTATATTTGGAGATTTGTGATGAACTTTTTTATCTATGTTTCCTTAGTTTTATAAGGACTATTTGTTAATATTGTTTTAATTAGCTATGGATTTTTTGTCTTATATTGACTTTAATTGTTTTGTACAATATTTTCAGACTTGGCTCGGCTAGGCAAGTGACTCGAACGAGCTTAAGGTCGGGGGTGAACGGGTCTGACCGGTTGACCCGGACATAAAAACCCCTTCTACTCGGATGACGTCATAATGATGTAATAAATATTTTAATATTATAAATATGTCATAATATTTAAGTTGAATATTTGGAAGATGGAATT
>JBDJHY010144598.1:2591-13080 GCA_039654485.1 Withania somnifera | reverse complement strand
TAATTACTTTTAAATCATATCAATGTCATGGTAATACCGGGAGTAATGCATCAGCCAATTACCTTTTATATCATATCTATATCATGGTAATACCAGGAATAACACATTGTCCAATTACCTTTTATATCATATTCCTGTTTTTCTTTCTTTTTCCTTTATACCTCAAGACAATAACGGGAATAACACATCTGCCAATGGTCTTCTCAATAAATATGCAAGTGCATGCAAATGATAAAATCCAAATATATGTCAAAGTGAGATGAGGGAAATCAATGCATGTCAAGGTCACTCAAGGGATTCATGACAAACAAAATCAAATACGGCTCAATCAAAGTCATATAAGACATATAATGCATCACGGGATAACTCAAAGTAAGTAATTCAATAAGGTTCCAAGACGGGCATATAAATCAAATATGATAACATAAGAATACATGTACGCCTCTCATGTGAATTCCCAACAACTAATAATTATGTTCAACTCATCACAAATATAACATTGCACGTATTCTACAATGTTTTGAGAAAAGGTCAAGCCTTCACTTGCCTTAGGAAAATGAAGTAGGAAATCAAATGGGTGCCTTGCCTTTGCATTGCATCTCCAACTTGATAAAATCTAGACAATTAATAATTTACCCTTGAGGAATTATGATATGAAATACCCATAATGTATGCCTTAACTTGGGTTCCAAAACCAACCCCCAAACCCCTTCTAAATTTAGGAAGTCTTTATGGAAATTCAAGTCTCCCATGTAATGGGGATTCCAATTATAAAGTAAGAATCACAATACGGATTCAAAAGATTGTTTAAATACCATTTATATCACAAAAATCTTGGTTTTTAAATTACCAATATGTTTCATGCACAAAATAATAAAGTAGTATGAACCCATATTAGGAATCTAATGAAAATAATGTATTTTCACTAAGGGTCTTGAAATCCTTAAAACTTTAATGATTTAATCTCCCCAATTGATAAAATACTTCAAAGTATGTTTAATAAGGGTTTTAGAAGGTACAAAATTATATAATATTCTTTTAAAACCCATACACAAATAAAGGTAAACGTGAAAACCCCAAATGCCCTTAATGAAAAACTGCCGAAAAACACGAAAACTTGCTATGTATGGAGGGAAGACCTTATGGACGGTCCTTACCTGCCCACCATGGTATATCCTAAGCCTTAGGGTCCATGGGTGTCCGGAAAGACCCCCAGGATGGCTCGCCCTGGCCCAGTTCGGGTTGTCCTGCCTCCTTTTTTATCGGTTTTAACTTTGATTCATTTTAAGTTCCGAACATAACCGGAACCTATGAACATAAAAAATATATGAATTTTGAGTGTAAAAAAAATAACACGTTGGAATAATCAAAATATGCATCCTAGGTCTTCGTGACCCGATACACCCTATTGTCGGTAAATCACAAACTTTAAGTGAAAGTATCAAAACTTATCTGGAAATCATTTAGCACTATATAAACCTTTACCTAGACCAAATTTGACCTTCCACATCCCATAATTAGAAAACTAAATTCGAGCGCTAAATCATCAAATGTTGACCAAAGTCAAACTTTGGCCTCAAACTCAATGCTATCCCATTTTATGAGATATAGTAAAAAGGAAAAACCTAATATGAATAATGATGGTCTTTATAGACCTATTTATTCATTATAGAGCTAAAACAACTAACGAAATTCCATTTCGGGGCTCAGAACTCAATATAAGGCTGAAAAACCTGTTGATCTCTATATAAAAGCCTCCATTCACTAAGAAATCCCCAAGATTTTCAATTCTTTAGCTCCAAATCCCAACCCAACCCCATAAAATAAGCAAATAAAACTTGGGGAAACTCTCGGCAAAAGTTAGTAATTGAAATTTGTAAAAAATGCTCAAAATGACCTTCGGGGTACTTACATAATGTCTTCTATTAGTACATACCTGCTGCTCACTATTGGCTAGCTGTGATCCATGAAAAACTCACAATGCTCATGTATACATTTGGAATTATTTTTCACCGGACCACAAATCATATCACATTGCTCGAAACTATTTTTCATTAGATTTTATAAATTATATCTCATTGTCTTAAACCATTTTTCATCGGCTGTTATAAGTTTTTTCAATCACTTATTTTAAAGATCTCATTCGCAACTAGTTGTCATAACCGAAAATCCCATATCGTGATAGCACCTGCCTTAACATACCTAGATAGGTAAGCCTAGATAATTCTATAAGAATAAGTGCGGAAAGTAATGAATCAATGAGAAGAAAAGAAGGTACAATATAAAAATTAATCTATAAAACCACCCATAAACTGGTATCACTATGTACAAGCCTCTAATATAAAGAATAAATAGACAAAACAGAATACATAGTATCAAATATCTATGATCCCTAAATATGATCTAATACATAAAAAAAGAAGAATTCGGGTATCTGTCGGATGATAAATAACTACCTCGAATCTCTATACTCACGAGCCTAGGACCTAACAAAATGAATATGATCAGCCTGCGCTGGACTCTGCACCTACACAAGTGTAGAAAAACAAGGGAGTGAGTACTACATAATCAATGGGTACTAACTAGTATCCCTGGCCTGAAACTAAAACAAAACAATGAAGAATCACCTACTAATCCAATTATCCGAACCACAATCCACTAGAAATTCAAGCTATAAATCAGTATAACACTAGTAGTTATTATGAAAACAAATGACATATATGGGAAATAGGGGTAATAATAGTAATAAATTTTTCAACATAACTGATAATGAATCAACAAAACCAAAATGTCCACAACATCTGAATCCATGTTCCCATAGGCATATCATATCAACTCAAGTGACAATACTTAACTCATATTAGGTGTATAATCCTATCCATAGACCATTAGGAGGTAACCTTCCTCCAGAAACCATTTTACAACTCATGGGAACCCCATTCATTGTGCTAAGGCCTCATAGGTGGAGTTCATAGAACCTCAATTAGTCTCCATTCAACAAGTATGCTGCAGTACGAAGGGTACATCCGATGCGACCGAGAAACATATTCGTGGAATGGATACTAAGAATGATAGGCCAATGAGATAGTCTATCCACACCAATCTCAATAATATGATAAGACTAATTTTATCTGGAACCGTCGAATATTTTCAACTTACCATCAATAAAGGATTTTCTTGCCATTTTCAAGTGACCTTTCATTTTAGTCTCAAGAGCATATAATTTATCTATCCATCTCGGCCTCACATCTTTCTAATTACTTAAATAAATGATGCCAAAAATATCATGAATAAAACTCAGCATAACATATATGTTTCTTGAAGTAGAGAGGCAAATCATGTAATCAATCAATATTCGCATAATACAAGGAAATTAAATAAAATATAAGTCAGTCTTATGTGCCTTAAGATCAATTGTCAATTTCATGGAAATACCAGAGATCATACATTAACCACATTTCTTTAGTATCCATTATCAATTGAATGACAATACTAATAATTACACATCGGCCACATTGCCTAAGTATCAAGTATCATATCTATGGCAATAGAGAAAATTACACATCGGCCGTATTGCTCCATTTTAATCATATAATCATATGCCTCTTAGTCATATTCCATGTCAATGAATAATTTGCATCAATGTATGAGAAAGTTCATATACAAGTCAAAGAAAAACAGAAAGTATCACATGGGCATACAACTCAAAGTGAGAACAATTCATATTAGGTAAGTCAACAAGGCCCCCACACGAGTATTTAATCATATAAAATATCACATCGATTCAACCAAGGCCTGCATTGGCACAATCTAGAGTAAGGAACAAATGGAATATAATATAGCATATCATGGGCTCCACAAGGACATAACAATCCCTACTAAAGTAGAGATAATAAAGTAACCAAACTTTTACCCATTTTTATTCCTTGGTTTTAACTCGCATGCTGGACTCTAGTGTCCGTATGGAAGTTTGTTAATACACCCATATAGAAACCCCCAAATTAAACCTAGTACTCCTTATTACAAGTAAACAATACACAATAAGGATTCTACAAAGCTTTGTAAAAGGGTCAATCCTCTACTTGCCTTAAATGGAGAAAATTCAATCAAACAGGTACTATTCCTTGGCGCCTAGACTTCAACCGCGCAATATCTAGTCAACTATGAGATACACATATGAAGATATGAACTTTGATACCATATTAATATTTTATATATAGGACCCAAATTCGTCTCTAAAAAGTGAAAATCGAGGGTCAACAAATTTTTTGAAATTTTTGTCGAAAATCAAGTTCCCTGTGTTTCAAGGATTATAAATATGAAATTTAATAGAAGAAAAAGGGTAGTACTTGGCTCACAAAATTCAAAATCACAATGTCAAGGTTTCTTGAAAAAATTCCCAAATTAACATTTTGAAATCACCAAATTTGATGTTAAGGTCGAGAAATAATTAGTGAGTAATAAAAAATTTTATGATTAAAGAACTTACCCAAGTGATTTACCTAAACTACTATCTTTGAAAAAGTCCAAAGTTAGCTCTCTAGGTCAAAAATAGTGAAAGTTACGAAGAAAATATGTTTTGGGGTTTCACGCACTGCTATGTATTTTACTCTATGATAAGCGACCTACTCAATACATTCGGGGAGATTAAATGAACTTAGGTCCTTAATGCCTTTGTGTGGAAGTGTACAAGTCGATGCGTTTGCAAAGATTAAATAGGCTTTACCACCAAATCCTTCTATGCGAACTTGGTCAACCCAGTGCATTCTCGAGGAGTAAAACTCAAGCACTAGATTGCAGAAATAACAACTATGTATGTAAACCATAGATACTACCCTGCTAAATTCGACGTTCTGGATAAATGGAACCATTGTAATACAAAATTTGAGGTCTGCTAGACTTGATACCACCCAAGGTTACTAGAAATAAAAACTTTACTAAAAAAGGTGAATTTTCCCTCGGAACCTTTGAAAAATATTTTGAACCTTCTCCTAGCCCAAAAATGACCTCTTAAATCCATCTGAAGTGACGTAATTCAAATATGAGCATAAGATGATTAAAAGTAGACCAAAGTAAAAATTTGTCCTTTAAACTCAACTTTATCTCGTCAATTGAGTCAAATTCAACATGTAAAGCTAAAACTTAAAATGAAGGTCCTTCTAGACCAATTTTGAAGTTTCAGAGCTGGTAGAACTGACAAAATTTCATTTCGAGACTTAGAACTTCAAATGAGGTCTAAAGTCCCCTATTTCAATACAAAGGCTTTCAAAAATAGAAAAATTCACAAAGTTTGCAACTTTTAGCTCTGATTCCAAACCCAACACCACAAACTGAATAAATGTGACTTGGGGAAAACTATCAAAAAAGGTAAAATGCTAATTTTATGAAAAATTGCAGAAAATAACCTTCAGGGACATTACATCATCCACCACTTAAAAATCATGTTCATCCCAAACATAAAGAGATAGAAAGTACCCGAAGCCTCAAATAGCTAGGGATATCTAGCACACGTGTTAGACTAAATCTCCCATATAGCCTCCTGTATTGAGCGATGCTTCCACTGGACTTTCAGTAAAGTAATTTTCTTGGTCCTCAACTTCCTAACCTACCTATCTGGGATAGCCACAGGCTCCTCCCTATAGGTCAAGTCCGGATCTAATGTCACAAACTCAAGTGAATAACATAAGAATCATTAGTAATATACTTCTGAAGCATATAAACATGAAATATAGGATGCACTCCTGACAAACTAGGTGGTAAAACTAACTCATAAGCCACCTCTCCAACACACTACATGATCTCAAATAGACTAATGAACCGAGGGCGAAGCTTGCCTTCTTCTCGAACCTTACCATAACTCTTATGGGTGACACATTTAGAATAACCTATCACCCTCCATAATATCTAAGGGTGCAACCCGTCTTTCTGCATAACTCTTCTGTATAGTCTGAGATGTCAACAATCTGAATAACACGAACCTGCTCCATTGTATATCAAAGAAAATCTATATCAAGGGCCCTCACCTCAAATACATTAAACCAACCGATCAGAGATCCAAACCTCCTACCATATAATGCCTCAAAAGGATCCATTTAAATACTGAATCGATAGCTATTATTATAATAAAACTCCACTAACGGTAAATCCTTGTCCCAACGATCACTATATAATACAGGTAGGTAGCATATCCTCCAGAACCTGTATAGTTTGCTCGAATTGGCTGTCAGTGTGATTATGAAAGTCTGTTCTCATATCTAGCTGAGTACCCAAGACATGTTGTAGTGCTCTCTAGAAGTGAAGTGAATAATGACCCACAATCGAGGATGATAGAAATAGGGACACCATGTAACAAAACAATCTTACTAAGGTAAATCTCCGCTAGCTTCTCAGCCATATAATCAACCTTGACTGAATGAAATGAGAAGATTTAGTCAATCAATCTACAATCACCCAAACAGAGTCAAATCCACCTACAGTCCTAGTTAATCCCACAATAAAATCCATGGTAATCCGCTCCTACTTCCATGAAGGAATGGTAATCCTCTAAGACACTCCGCCTGGCCTCTAGTGCTCAAATTTAACTTTCTGATAGTTTAATAGTTATCCCAAAACTCAACTATATCCATATTTATTTCACACCATTATTTGTGGTGGCTCAAATCATGATACATCTTGGCCTCTCTTGGATAGATGAAATACCTCAAACTATGGGCTTCTCACATAATCAATCTAGTCAAATCACCTACCTTAGGCACACATATCCAGCTATAAATCTTAAAAATATCCTCTGGGTCAAGAAAGGCCTTCTTTTCTTCTCCCATCAACACCTTATCTCTGATAATGCGCAAATTTTAGACCTCGAACTGCTTATCCTTAATCTACTTCATGAGGGACGAACGAGACTCGATGAAAGAAAGGAATCCACTATCCAAAATTTGTAAATGAACCAAACTGTTCGCCAAACTCTGGACCTCCCTGGTTGAAGGTCGCACCTCTTCCTAGATCAATGGAAGGCTACCCTTACTAGCTGATTTTCTACTCAAGGAATTAGCTACCACATTAGCTGTACCCAGGTGGTGAAGAATATTCATGTCATAATCCATTAAAAAATCAATACCCTGTCTTTCCCTCAAGTTCGGACCCCTCTGAATGAAGATGTACTAAAGACTCATGTGGTATGTGAATGCCTCACAATGAACTCCATAGTAGTGATGCCATAAATTAATCACAAATATCATAGCTTCCAACTCAAGATCATGTGTAGGGTAGTTATTCTCACGGGTCTTTAGCTTTCTAGAGGAATAAGCAACAACCTTACCCTTTTGCATCAATAATACACCCAAACTAACTCGAGAAGCATCACAATAACTGGTGAAAGGATCACCTTCCACAAGCAAGGTGAAGACTGGGGATGAAGTCAATAAGGCCTTAAGCCTTTGGAAGCTCTCGTTGCACTTATCCAACCACTAAAAAGAAACATTCTTCTGTTTCAACAGAGTCAATAGGGATGTGATAGAAGAAAACCCCTGAACAAATATGCAATAATACTTTGTCAAGAAAACAAAACTGCAAATCTTTGTAGGGGGAGTGGTCCTAGTCCAACCACAGACTTCTTATAATACCCTCCTTAGACACCATATGTCCCATGAATAATACTGAACTAAGGCAAAACACGCACTTCAAAAACTTAGCATACAATCGCTCTTTCACTTCGCTAGAGTACAAAGCTTAAGTGTTGAGCATGGTCTTCCTCACTCATCGAATAGACCAAGATTTCATCGATAAAAATAATAAAAAAAATCTAAATAAGGTTAAAATATGTCGTTCATCAATGCCATAAATTCCTCGAGGGTATTTTTCAACCCAAAAGACTTCACAAAAAATTTATAGTGACTATATCGGGTCCTAAAGGTTGTCTTAGGAACAATTGAAACCCTAATCCTCAACTGATGGAGCCTGACCTCAACTTAATCTTTGAAAACATTGAAGCGCCTTGCAGGTGATCAAATAAATTATCGATCCTAGGAAGGGGATACTTATTCTTGATAGTAACCCTATTCAACTACTTATAGTTAATGCACATCCTCATCGACTAATCTTTCTTCTTCATGAATAGAATAAGAGCACCCCATGATGACACACTTGGTCTAATGAACCCCTTATCAAGAAAGTTGTGAAGTTGTTCCTTTAATTCCTTCAACTTAGTTAGAGCCATATGGTATGGATGAATAAAAATGGGCTTAGTGCTCAGCTCTAAATAAATAGCAAAATCAATTTCCCTATTAGGGGAACACCTAGAAGATTTGTAGGGAAGACATTAGAAACTCACAAATGACTAGTACAGAACCAATGGAGATATATCATTACTGGCATGTCGAGTAAAGGTCAAATAATAGAGGCAACCTCTATAAGTCATCCTCTGGGCATAAAGGAAGAAATTCTCTCTACTAGGATAAGAACCCCTAGAACCTTTTCACTCAATCTTTAGAATACCAGGCATGTCTAGAGTAACTGTCTTGGCATGATAATCCAAGACCACATGGTAAGGAGAAAGCCAATCCATACCCACAATAACATCAAAATTTACCATGTTGAGAATGATCAAGTATACCTAAGTGTCATACCCTACAACAGAAGTAAAACAGGATCATACACCCGATCTACCACTAAAGAATCTCTTACGAGTGTAGAAATACAGAGAGAAGCAGGTAGAGAATCAAGTGTAATATCAAATCCAGTAGAGAAATAGGCAGAAACATGTGAATAAGTAGAAATCAAATTAAATACTACTAAAGTAGGCCGGTGGCATACTAGAAATATTCCTATAATCACTGTATCTGAGGCCTTGGCCTCTAGTCTACCTTGGAATGTATAGAAATGGCCTCTGCCGCTACCAAAAGGAGAATCTCCTCTACTTGCACCCATCAGAACTGTAGCCATACATCACCTCTACCAAGAGTCTGTCCACCTCTATTAGGATGCTCTTTACCTTAACTCTTACTAGAGGTGCTAGTGCTCTAGCTGGAAGTTGAGAACTAGGATTGGCCCATCCCTACCTCCTATATGGGAACCATCTCTATATATGACCCACATCTCAACAAGTGAAGCAGGTGCTAGGCATCAAGTGTTGTTGTGTCTATCCAGAGCAACATGAATGACCACCATAACTGATCTGCCCCTGCTGATGACCTTGGGAATTCTTTCCCTGGCTGAAATACCCATGAGTGGTATACTCACTCTCAATATACTACATTGTACCCTGAACTGGTCTTTGAAGACTAGAGGATCCATCTCTCCTAATTTAACTACTACCATAGGATGTAGAACCTAAGACTAACCAAATGGACGAAACCTCTTGCCTCTAGTGTCCCCAAACTCCTCTCGCTCAATCAACTCAGAATTCGTGGATGTGCCAACTATATCAGCAAAAGATGTGCCCTGATGAGACAACCTGAATGTTTCCATACAAATAATGTATGCCAGCACATGGAAAAAATGACGAATCCTCTCTATTAGATCTATGAGAAGTGAGCCATCAAACCTAGACAAAGCGTAAAACTAGGTCTTATACTCTGATACTGTCATGCAACCTAGAGATAAAGCCTCGAATATATGCCAGTTTTCTCCCTCATACTCCAGTGAACACCTGTGTAAACTCATACCAAGTGATAGGGGTGACCTTGCTGGTCTATGTTCTATATAAGATTTCCACTACTGTTGAGAGAGCCCATTCAACTGAAGAGATGTGTATGAAACCCCGTGTGAGTCTTCCAATCTCACATTGTCTAACATATCCTTGCAAGTAGTTAAAAAGTCAATGACCTCATCTGCCCTACAACTCTAAAATGTTAGGGGATCTATCTTCTTGAATTTCACATAATGATGCTGCTTGTCATCTAAAATAGCCGCTCTAAGAACAACCAGGCCCCCAACTCTCGATAACTGTATACGCTCATCCCTATGAACCATGGATGGCTATGCTTCCAAATCATGAACCATAGGAACCTACTGCTTTTGTATAAACTTAGAAGCTCGGGGTGTTCCAGATGCACCCCACTATGAGCCATAGTCTCAAACACACCCAAAACTCGAAGCCGGATCTCCTATAGAGACGGAGTGGAAATTGTGTTTGGATCTTCCTACCCCCAAACTCATGAATATCTTACTAGCCTAACCTCGCACTGGTGAAGCTCTGAGGACCTCTGATCAGGTTCTCTTCTAACCCCTACCCCTGACTGGTGCATCCTCAAAGGAGGAGGGTCATCCCCTTATCTAGCTGTCGATCTAGTTTGGACCATATGCCACCAAAACAAAATCCTAAATCATGGATGACCATAATGCAATATAAATGAGAGAAAAAAAAGGAATGACTTCTTAAAGATTCTATAGACTCTCGAAGAAAGTACCATATGTCTCCGTATCAATCCACGATAATTTACTAAACTTTGGCTTGTACGCATGTGAGACCCATGAACCTAAAGCTATACTA
>JBDJHY010144574.1:0-13081 GCA_039654485.1 Withania somnifera | reverse complement strand
TAAAGGGTAGTCTTGAGCTAAAAATCAATAAACGTTGTAAGAGTTCTCACTGAACTAGAAAGTGAATTGTGTTAATGGAAAAGCCTAAGTTAGTGAACTTAGATAGTGAATATAGGCAAGTGTTGGCCGAACCACTATAAATCTTGAGTGTTCTTAATTGCCTTTTTATAGCTCCACAAACTCTGCAAAAAGTTTCTAAATTCCCACACACTATTCAACCCCCCCCCTTCTAGTGTGGTTGCATACTCTAAAATACTCCAACAACCTAGTCCATGCCCAGTATCATATCAAAATCAAGAATATCCAATAAATCAATTCATCCAAAGTCTCATAATCCCCATTATCCATAGGACAGGATCTCTTAACATATCCACTACTAAAGAATTACCTACTAGGATAAAAAGAGATAAAGGTAGAGGCAATGACTCACTAGCCAATCCAAACAAGGAGTAATATATGCCGACACATATGAGTATGTAGAGACTGGATCAAATAAAGTTGAGGATGTCTGAAGTCAAAACGAAATAGTACTTTTAATCACAGCATCTGATGTCATTGCCTTTGGTCCACCTAACATAGCATAAAATTGATGATGGCCATTATTGGATTGAATTTTATCATGACCACTGACCCTACCATGTTGAGGAGCACCTTTACCCTAAACTTCACCACCTCTATCTAGTAGAGGTACTGTTCGGATAGGTTTAACTGGAAGACTTGCCCCCCTGAATGACCCAAAGCCCTACATTCAAAACATGGCCGCAACGGCTTACCCTAGCGAGATGATCTGAATAAACCAGTATGATAATCATGGTCGGATACCCTAGGTGTAACACCTCTAGAAGTTTACATGAACACTAACCATTATAAACATAACTCTGTGCACTATTACCCGAGGTTTAAAGTGAAGCCTGAACTGGTCGACCAGACTGACCCTAATGCTAATACGGATGGCTCCTTCCCTAAGAACTAAATCCCCTACCACTAACCTGGAAACTACTAAAGCTGTCATGATGATATAGCCTCTTACCGCCACTCCCATGAGAATCGCAAAATAAACCCTGTATGGTATGGGAACGCACGGGTACAACCTAAAATGACTAACCATTAGAACTAGAATCTCCATGGTCTTACAAATATTGGGCCTTATCCCACAAATAAAACGGCAAAACCTTTCCACCTCAGTTAGCATCAATATAGCACTATACTCAGATATTTGATGAAATGGGCCTCATACTCAGCAACAGTCATAAATACCTATTATAGATGGGTGAAATCATATCTCATATGTTCGCTATCAGCACGAGAGACATACTTAGCCATGAAAGTCTCAAAAAACAAGCTCCAATTCATCAGAGAAAAATATATTGGTCTGCAAAAAATATGTGATATCCACCATTGTCTAGATAATCCACTCATATGGAACACAGTGTAATCAAATTAATGTGTATCCAAAATTTTAAGGTTATACAACCTCTCCTCACATCTAGAAATAAAATCATGAGCTCTCTCTTCGAAAGCTCTAGAAAACCTCAGTGGATCCAACATCAAAAATCTACTCAATAGATTTTAATCCGCCTCTAACATAGGAGGCCGTATAGGCAAGGGCTGAGAAACCGTAGGAATCAATATAACATGAGTTGGGGAAGAAACTATAGGGACTGTGGATATCTAAACTGGGGAGCTACAGTAGCAGGTTGTACTCTTAAACTCTAGTCACCCAGGTCTACCCTCTGAGCGGATGTCTGGGCCTTATCTATAGACTGCCCACTGACTATGCCCAACAACTGAAGTAGGACACCCTGAATGTCTGGCATAAGAATCGGTGTTGGTACTAGATCAAGTGCAGTATAAACTAAAAGCAAGAGTATTTAATACCATTAGCATAAGAAAATGACAAGGTAAGAAGGAACCCAATAGATGTACTAGTATATGACAAGAAAATCCAATAACAAAATAAATAATGGAATTATTATCCTAACAGGCGCCCAAGTAAACAAGGAATATAAACAAGTGAAAACCAATTCATCCAACTGCCTCTACAACTAGAGAGAACAACCAGCAAACATAAAAATAAGGATAGAACTGTACATAATGATATGATATGTTGCTTGTATAAAACTCGCACGCTCCTTCTCTGGTACTTGTAGGTCCAGTAGGCAGAACCAATAGAAGGTCTTCATATGTATACCTCTACTCCCTTGTATACCCTCATCTAGCACTCACTATTCCAGATCGACAAGGTCCATAGAGGTCGTTTGCATATAGCATCATAATCTCATACTAATTGGATCCCTTTCGGGCGAATCTCAATATCCTCGCCCGACCTCATCTGGGTATAAATTCAATAATAAACTCAAACTCTGACAGTGGTCAAGTCTAGTATCAGTTTGAAAATAGTGGAAAAATTTAACTTAAACTTTTATCACCATAATTCGATGAAAACCATTAATTTTGATCTATTTTAATCATATTATATAAAAAAATAGCACATCAAGGTCATGCAAGGTTTCAAAATCAGTGGTATTGGTCTCTCGACAACAAAACAACAGAAATCAATGCATAAAATTATTTTTCATGATAATATTGTGCACAGTCACAATTGATCCTTCCGAACCTACACATGCTCGGATCGTCTCTACAAAAGTTAATAACCATTCATTGATACCTGAGACTCACAAACATTTCTAATATTCCACTATACAAGGCCAACTCAAGACCACAAATGAGTAATCTATAATACTATCAAGAATATCAAAGCGGGAAGCAAAAGAACCAATTTGAAGGAAGTGGATAGGGGTCAAAGGTACCAATCCATATCGTAGCCTACTTGATGTGTTTCACAAATACTGGGTCTCACCTCAAACAACTCCCAACAAATACAAAACTATTAAAATAATAATCTACATGTTAAAAGAAAGAAAATGATAACCATATTTCTAGAATTCTGTATGGGTCCAAAATTTGAGTCAAAAGGGACCCATGATCCCCACAATACAAGACATTGAATAAAAGATACCAATTAGTTCCTCTCGATACTAAGAATATATACCAAAATTTGGGCTCAAACTGAGTCAAGAATAAGCTAAAATCAATCCAAAAAATAAAGAACAAAATTGGAAAAATTTAAGAATTTGGGGATGAAATTCAAATAACTTAGTAAGAGAACTTACCAAAAATCAAATGAAAGGTGATATGCAATTTTCAACGTTACCTAAGATCACATGCAAAACTCCATAAAAAATAATGGATAAAATATTGATTTTTAAAGTGAAGAAGATAGATAATGAACTAAAACTAACTGAGACCTTCGTAATCATGTGGCTTCACGCTCGCAATTGTGAAGAAGAAATAGAGGCACACCAACAGTTGTGTGCCATTTGAAAATCAGCCAAAAACCAACCAAGAAATGAGGGCACAGAATGAGTTCAAAAAACCAATAAATATGAATCAAAGATAAAAATTACATTGAAAGATATTTCGGACTCAACAACGCATATAAAATTTCAATTCGAGATCATTTAGATAAAATATTAACTAAAGTCAACCCTCGGCCTAAATTTTCATAACTTCAATCAAGGATTCAAAATAATTCTGGCAAGACTGAGACCAAACCATCAACTCACATATCCTGAACTCGACATTCTAGAGATGATGATGCAGTCAGATTTCCGATTTAATGCTTCGATCATTAAAAGATGACCGAAGTCAAACTTTTTAACTCCAAGGCAAATAAAATATGCAAAAAGAGATAAAATCACACCAAAAGCCTTCGAACCCAAATTAAGAGTTCATCTAGACCAAAATTCATATTACAAAACTAATGAAATTGTTGGAATTTGATCTGATCTTGTTTTCAAAGGATGTTGACTAAAATAAATGATTTCTAAAGTTAAAAGACTCTAAAATAGGAAAAATTATATAAAATCTAAATGAATGACCCAAAAATTGCACCACCAATCCCAATAAGTCATAAATAACTTAGGAATACTACAAGAAAGCTCTAAGATGCAAGAAAAGAGTGTAAACACAAAAATGACTGTAAAGGTCATTACACAGTGAATACTTGATAAATGAAGGTTATATAAATTATGCTATTTTTTCTTGTATTTTTATTAAAAAAACAATATTAGAGTTTTTTATAATTGACATTTATATTGATGGCTAAATATCATTAGAACTCCAAAGAGGTCCAAATGGCGATTGAATATATAAAGAAAAATCAATTTTGATATCATGAAAATGGTTAGAAAGTACCATAGTTTAGAGTAGTTGGTATATATATATATTAATGCTTATATGTTGTACTCTTTTTTCATTAGCCGAAGGTTCTATCCCACCAATTATTCTGGCAAGATTTTTAATGAGGCAAACTAGCAACACATATAATAAATATGTGCACCTCCATAATTGTTTGATCACTTGAAATGAGTAAAGATACATTTTAACTTTCAAAAAAGAACGAGGAATATCTTGGTCCTGAAATACCATATCCCAGTGTTATTAAATGCACATACGTATCTTGCTGATACAACAAGCTGACATAATATTTTTTATTAATTTGCTAGCAAGATTTTGTTGATCATGAAAATGTAGGTTATTTATCTTGCCTATATAAAGTATGATCTCAAACAAACTATCTTTTCACATACGAAGAAACGCTATAACGTGGCGGTCTATGAAACAGTTTTTTTGCTACTACTTCTTCAAATCATGCTGAGATAATAACTATTCATGAAGCAAGTTGAGAATGCGAATAGTTGAGATCAATGATACAATTCATTAATGAAAGGTGTAGCCTAAAATGTGATATCAAGGTACACACAGTCCTGTATAAAAAGACATGCTTCGTGCATATCCCAATTAAAAGGAGGTTTCACAAAAGGAGACAAAACAAAACACATTCACAAAAGTTACTTTTACACATTCACTAAAGTTGTCCTTCACACATGATCTCTATTGTGATATTAATGTACAACAAATTCGTTCAAGTGATAGGTTAGTAAATTTATTCATCAAATCCTTGCCTACTTCAATTCTTGAGAAGATGGTACACAAGATTAGAATGCAACGGCTTAATCCACTAAATCGTGGTCTTTATTAGGGGGAATAAAATACATGTTGTATTTTTTTTTTCTTAACTAAGGTTTTATCCCAATGACTTTTTCTGGTAGGATTTTTTATGAGGCAGCAAGCACTGTATATTATAGATAATATGTATATTTTTTATTTTACATTGACATTCAAATGGCGAGTGTAGTAAAGTAATTGAATATTCATGATATGTGTTTCGTGGGTTATAAATGACCCCTCATATTCTAAATATTGAAGCACTCACGAAGTGAAATTGGTTTATTTAAAGTGTTTTTAAGTTAAAAGAACTTTTTAACTATTTGGATAAAATAAAAAAAATATTTATAAACATTTTCTTTTAAGTCAAAATGATAAAAATCTATCTATTTCTATATTATATTAAAACTGTGAAGGCCCTTAAAAAAGTTATTTGAATTTTCTACCCTTCGTTAAAAGTCCTTTCAATAGATAAAACAGTCTTTTTACTTTTTCTCTACAATTATTATTTAATTATTTTTATTATACTCAAAATCAAAAAGTCCTAGAATATATGGTATGAGAAATATATTTAAAAGTTAAGGAGTCCTAAAACATTTGGTAAGATTAAAATATATAAAAATAAATGTTCATAGATTTAACAATTAAGAAATACTAAGATATACGCTAAGAGGAAATATTTTATTAAAATTTTACCTTATAAAATATCTCTAAAATTATCGTATATATTTATTATTTCAAAAGTACTAAATTATTTATTTTGAAAACTTAGCATTTAAAGATCAATTACTATTATTATTATTATTATTATTATTATTATTATTATTATTATTATTATTATTATTATTATTATAACTATTGTTATACGGATAAGTAACTTTTTGTTTATTAATTTTAATATATTTTGATTTTTAATCATAAATAAGTCATTGTGTCAAATATATCATTTTGTGATAGACATACCATTTACTTTATAAATTGCTGCATTTTAATAAAAAATTTCTTCTTATATATAAGTTTATTGATGAACAAAAGAGACGCATGCAAAGCAAATATTAAAATAGAAAGACCATTAAAATATTTTTTTTACTTTTTTGTCCTTCATTAAAAAAATATGCAATTGAAAAAATTGTCATTTACTATTTTTCTAATTTTAAAAAAATAAAAATCTTGGCTATTAAGTATTTTTTTAATTAAATAATGTATTAAACTATATTAAAAATAGTTCATAACTAACTCAATATGTATGAATCATATGCATGGATTTAACTTTTCGTAGTGTTCTTTTCTTAGGTATAATAGTAGAGGGGTTTTGGTATTCTAATACAAAGCATATTTTGCTTGTTTGATTTATGTATTATGACATATTTAAATGAAAAAATTACCCTTCATTAAAAGACTCTACGGGAGATAATACTATTTTTGAAATTCAGTATTTTGAAATTAATTAAAAAAATTTATTATGACTTTCATATTCAACTACTGTGTAAAAACTCTAATTATATGTAACACCTTATATAAAAATGACTTATTCACGGTTATACGTAGAAGTTATATTTTACTGCCAATTTACGTAGGAATACATTTTCAAATTATTTTTTAAATAAATAAAATTCACTTCCAACTTCATGAGAAATTTTATTTAATCCCCTTTTAATTCACACCAGGAATATTTTAGATATTTTGTAGTTCTTTATGTTTATATGGATTTCTTGTGTTATTAAAATATTAACAAACTAATTTTTTCTTTGTATTTTGATTCAATTTATTTTCTTACATTTTTCTAATTTCAAGTCAAGGTCGAGCTCAGGGTTGGGTCTCGAGTTGAAAGTCGGGAACAAACTTGGATCCTGAGTCGGGGTTAGGTCATAGGTCGAGAGTCGGGGTTGATAGAGGATTAAGAATTGGGAGTGGGAGTTAGATCTCGAGTCAGGAGTTAAGATCGGGTACCAGGTAGCGAATTGTAGTCGGATTTTGGGTCAAGAGTCAGATCCCGAGTTGAGGTCAGGAATTGAAGTCGGAACCTGGGTTTAGGTTTCGAGTCGAGAGTCGAGGTTATGTTCCAGGTGTGGAGTCAAGGTTGGGCGCCAAATTAGAAAAATTTAGGTCAGTGGATGTATCCCAAGTAAAAAAATCAGGGTAAAATCTTGGGTTAGGTCCCAGATCGAGTCCTAAATAGAAATTAAGGGTAGGATTGATTCTCGAGTTGGGAGTCAAATCCTGAATCGAGAGTCAGAGGCAAGTGCTCAATTAAGGTTAGGGGTCGAATTTTGAATACTAAGTCGAGGTTATGTCCAATATCGGAGGTCAGGGTTCGAATTCTTAGTTAAGAGTTGCGATCAATTCACAGGGTGGGGAGTCAGATTCTGAATCAAGAGTCAAGGTTATGTCTCGAATCCATATCCTCGAGTCAAAGTAAGGTCAATTCGGGAGTCAAAGTTGGGTTTCAAATCAGGAGTGAAGAAGCAGGATTTATATCGATAGTTGAATCATGATTTGATGTCGAAGTAGGAATCAAAAATGGGTCCTAATTCGAGGTTAGATCTTGGGTCCCAAGTCTCGAACCTGGATTTAGAGTTGATTCTTAAATAAGGGTCGGGGTCCAGAGTAGTAGTCGGATATTAGGATTAACACTTGAATCTAGGACCAGAGTCGGGATTCGTGTCTTGTGTCGAGTCGGTAGTCGGTAGTCGGAGTCGTTTTTTGTGTCATTAGTACTTTTTTCAAATTATATACCTAAATGTTCTTAGGATCATATTTTCTTCTTACTTACCAAGCACTATAAATAAGTAAGAAAGTCACTTATATTTCAAGAAAATATTTTGTAAGAGTATAGATCAAAATTTTATTGAATTTAATAAGTACTCTACAAGACGAGTCTAATAACTATCTTCAAACTCTAAAATCCATTAGGATATCTTGAAAGTTATTCTTCCATTGATGAATGTTAATGATCTTACAAATGAGAGGAAACAAGAAAAATCAAGTGTACAGTTTCGTAAATCATATACCTTTATGTGTAAGAGTTTGTTAGGCTTCACAAGACAAAATACTTTATATTTGCTTCTATACTAACACTCAATCAACAAGGTTATTTTTTATCAGGAAACATAAGTATGTAGTTTTTAGTTTTTGGAGTTCTATTTCTAATTAATAACGACAAGAATTGAAAATAGTTAACAATTGTTTTTGATTCAATACTAGTTAGACCACTATTGTATATAACTGGATAAATACCTGCAACACAGTTACAACTACTCATGTCAACAAACAAGATAATAAATCAATATATGATATTTATTGAAAATTTTAAGAAACGCGTCAAATATTTCTTAATCTTACATTAAATGACTTTTATTTTAGATTAAAAAATTTACTTACATATTCTCTTATATTTAAAGCCCCTAATCAAAATATTGATTAATTATTTTTTTTTTAAAAAAGTAAATACTCTAATATAATACACGCACAAAATACATATACTAAACTAATAAGCTAAATCAAAATCAAAATTATAATTTTAAATTTCTAGCTTATGAGCTACACTTTTTAAAACTAATCCAAACACCTTCCAAGTATTTTATCCAAAAATTATATGTTCTTTTATCCAACACCACTTTATTATTAATGTTAGAGGCACACTAATGCATATAGTCAATATAGTCAGTGATTAAATATACATTCATAATAATTAATATTTAACTTATATACATTACATAATTTTCTAACAAAAAATATATATTTGATCACCTTGGCCGAATATACTTCCGACCATATATATATATATAGTGGGTTAGGTGCAAGTGTTTGGCAATCATTTATTATTAATATTTTTAGTCTAACGGAAATTCATGTGCATCGTGTTCACATCTAACCTAACGTGTTTTGTTTGTTTATTATTTAAATATTTAAGTGTTCTCCGAATAAATTAATTAATCATGAGTTTAGCCTTTTCTTGCCGGTTATAATATTAATTGAAACTAAACTTACAATGAATATCAGGATTCTGAGATTCTCATGTCATATAATAATAATAATTAATAAATTACATAAGCAATAAAATAGAAGTCATGAATCATGATGATTTAACAGCTGTCTTGGGGACTACATAAAGGAGCATAACAATATATTATAACATTAGCTTCTTTATGTACGTTAAACAAGTTGTAACTTTCAAACGAATGCCACATCCCATAGAATGGACGTATAGATACGACTAATATAGATCTAGACTAGACATGTTACTCGATACAAACAACATTGAAAATTTTCTTTCTTTGTAATTAAGTTATCAAGTTAACCTGAAATTATTTTTGAAAGATGAAAGCTTAAATGTTCTTTAGAACTATTTAAAATGGGCTAGTTATATTTTTGGCTTAAATGTTTTTTATTCAAATATGTCTTTCAATTAACAAATAGTTCAAAATATCATTCATACTAACTTTTGCATCAAAATAAATAATAATAATAATAATAATAATAATAATAATAATAATAAAGCCTACTCCTAAATTATTGGAAATAAGTCAACAATATCTTTGATAAAACTATCTCAATTTAAATAGTTGAAATGTATATTTAACCTTTTTTCTTTTTTCAATGTTAGCACGGCAAGAAAATTTTACACACTATTAAAGAAGTGTTTGGATAGTCAAATTCTTTTATTAATAACAAAGATTTTGAATTCAATCTCAAATTTTATAATTTTAGTTTAGATGACATCTTTTTATAATTTATTCTTAAAGGATTTTTTTAAAACTCTGTAATCTTAAGATTACAACTTATGACATTTTGAAGTCTTACAGTTATGTTTCTTTTATTTATATTTTAATTTTTTTTATACGAAAAAATAGGTTCTAAGGAAAAGAAATGTATCTTTACGATATATTGAATAATTTAATTGGTATGTGTTTATAGTCTTTACTTATTTATTGACTTACAATAATATATAATTAGCCCATATATATTAAATGTAATAGAGTAAATAATTAATTCATGAAAATTTGATTCTTTAGTGCATTGTTGTTATTCTTAAAAGTTAAATCAAACATCAAATTAAAAAGTTGAACTATGAAAAAAATGAAATCGAATGAATTAATTCGATTCTCCAACTTTATTTTTAAGTCATACAAAGTTATATTTATAGAGAAAAAGTTTTTCAAAGCAATCAAAATAGTTGAAACCTCATCTCTTTATTAAACTACTGATCAATCTGTTTTCATTACAAATTTTTGTGAGAGTCATTTTAATTATAATGAGTCCATTCCTATTTTATAGACACATCATTTGAATTAAATTTCTTTTACTATTGTTAGTCGAAATGGCAGTAATGTATCTATTGATAAATTAATTTATTAGTTTCAACTTCAACAAATGAGTCGTCCATCAATTTGAGATCAAAGAAAAAACATTTATAGTTACACCACACAAGTTAATGAAGAGCCATAAAATATAAATAATGCATTTATATATCCTACTAAAAATATAATTAAATCAAAGGAGGAGATGATTAAATAACAAATCAAGTGTGAGAATTATTTAATCTACCTATGAACCATAAAGTTATTAAAAATAAATGAATTCTCAAAATCAAATATGGACTAATAATAGTCATATATATATATATATGATAGAATAAAATAATACAACTATCAAGACATAATATTTAGAACCGATTCTCGCTATTTCATTGAATTTATATCAATTGATTGTGTTGCTGAATATAATGTTCATGCTCTTTTTCTGTTGCGCATCTTCTTGTACAAGTAATGAGCCGGCTACCTTTTACCAATGATTGGAGTTGTTTGAAGTGGATTTTTATGGAACCTTGAGGTTGCTACTTAATTGGTCTGCATTTTTTTTGGATCTCCTTTATTTTAGTTTTTTCGTATTTTTTTTTAAATATTTTGGATTTTGTACTAGTGATTTTCAATTTTAGTGTTATATTTCTGCATTTTCTTTAAGTATTTTATAAAAAAATGTGATCATTTTCTTGATATGAGTAAATAGCAGTCTTTTGGGTTTTATTTTGTATATTGGGTTCACTTATCTATTGTGAAGTGTAAATAAATGTCATTATATTTTTAAAATTTCGGATTGTGACAATTACAAATCCGTAAATATTTTTATTTTTAAAAGTGAAGCTTTAAGATCCATTTGGGCTTTGGCCATAGAAAGTTCAAATAATCAAAAAAAAAATAATTGAAAAAAAGTGTTAGGTCATACTTTTTGGCACAAAATTTTCAAAAGCTTAAAGCCTAGAAAATTGTAATTTTTTTTAGCTAAATTTAATTTTTAAAATCTTTATGGTTAAAAAAATGAAAAATATGTGTGTCAAAAAATATGAACAAACACATGATGAAATTTCACTCAAAACTTTTACAAAAAAAAAATTAAAAATTTATGGTCAAACGCTAGTTTAAACTGAAAGATGTATCCTTGAACTCCACAAAAGAAGGAAAAATGAAAAAAAAATTGATACCAATATAACTGAAAGTCTAATGTATCATATAAGATCATCTCTAATGAGACTTCATTTTTTAAAAAAATCAATAACAAAAATATTTTAAACCCCTAAAAATTTAATTTATGATTTGGTATATACCCAATGACCTATACCTCAAATTTTAGGATATATATTTTATGAATCTACATTTTTTATTTACACTTTGAAGCATTTTTTATATTCTCTGTCTGAAGCTTGCTCCAAAAATGCTTTTACAAATGATAAAATCATGCCATCTCGAACAATTTTAAGATTGTAAAAGAACGTCATTAATGGAGGAAGAGGAATAAGATTAATCATAGAACTAGAGAGAGAAATAAGAGAGTTGAAAATCTATCATTTTACAAATCTAATACAAATACAGACAATATAAAGGAAATGCTCTAAGCTAAGAATGACAATCTCTCACTAATCTGGAACTCGTGCTAACTAACTATTAACAGCTAAGTTAACGGTCTTTTCTAACTATCTAACTAACTATTTGTATTAAACTAAAATAATTAGTCTAAATAACTATTTCAGTCCAAGCTTGTCTATCAATTCTTCATGTTGAGACTTGCGCGATCCTTTGGTAAGTAGATAAGCATGCTGCTTTTTTGTTCGTATGTCTTGTGTTTAAATAAGACCATTCATGATGTTTTTTTCTAACAAAGTGACAGTTTATATCAAAATGCTTTGTTCTTTCGTGGAAGATTGGATGACTAGCTATTTGAATAGTTGTTTTGTTAATGCAAAATAGATTCACGGGCAACTTCACTTCTACTCCTAACTCATTAAGCAAACCTTTTAGCCAAACTATCTCAGTCACTGTTGTAGCCATTCTTCAAAATTCTGCTTCAGCAAAGCTTCTCGACACAATTTCTTGTTTTTTAGATTTTCAAGATATTAGTGCACCACCAAACTTTACCTAGTAACCAGTTACAAATCTTCTAGACTCTACACAGGCTTCCCAATTTGAGTCACAATAAGTAGTAAGTTCTGGACATTTTCTACTTATCATAAGCAAGCCAAGATAAGTTGTCCCTTTGATGTACCTGACCACTCTTAGTGTTGCTTCCATGTATGATTATTTTGGTAAGTGCATGTATTGACTTATCACTTAAACCACAATGGCTATATCAGACCTAGTCATGGTTAAGTATAACAATTTTTTCAATCAACCTTTAATATCTACCAGGATCATTAAAAAGCTTATCTTCTCCAGTAGTAATATTCCCTGTGCATTCATTAAACACAGTGGATTCAACTTGTGATTGAACTCTAAGGGTGTAAATGCAGGTTTACTTCCTACTAGACCGATCTGAGACATAAGACCAAGAGCATATTTCCTCTGATTCATGAGAATACCATTATTTCTTCCGGAAAATTCAATTTTTAATATTTGAATTCACCAAGATCTTTTATTTTAAACCTATTTTCTAAATCCCTCCTAACTTTTTGTAATAGAGTGAGACATCTTCTAGTCACTAGTATGTCATCAACATATATCAGAATGACAATAATCGG
>JBDJHY010144545.1:0-13082 GCA_039654485.1 Withania somnifera | reverse complement strand
GAAAAACTACAAAATATCAATCCAGGACCCAATTATGACAACTCTAACAATGGAAGGAAATTCGGCCCAGCAAGGACGCCTACTGCTCACTTAAATCTCCTGGAGCAGCACCAACTATCTTACACCACCACGTCTGCTCTTTTGACTCGTACTATAATCTGTACATAAAAGATGCAGAACTGTAGCATGAGTACCAAAACAACGGGTACTACGTAGGCATCATAGGCTGACTGGGCAAAAGTATGTATACGCAAGGTAGAGAAATATCAAAAACAACTAAATCACTGGAACATAATGTAAAATAGGACAGGGGCGTCACAATAATAACTAGGAAGTGCAGTGAAGGTCTGCTATCAAGATATGCAACATAGACCCTGGAGCATAAGCAAATCATGACCAAATATGACACATACCTAGAGTTCCAGCGTAATCAGTACAAGGAAGGGACATTAAGAGTCTACAACAAATAGCAAGCAGAGCTAACACCAAGGATAACAAATGGTACCTACAAGATACAGACAAGAACAACCAAGCATGCTATCAAACAAACCCTACCGATATCCCATACTACTTGTTGGTTCACTGGAAACCAAGTAACCCGATGTGTATTCCTCCCCATAAATTTTCCTAAACTTGCTCAGTCCTCAAACTCTGTAGTACAACTCTCAAATGCTCCTCATGCTACTCCTAATTTTGAGAGTAAACCAGGATATCATCGATAAACAAAATCACAAAAGAATCAACGAAAGGTTTGAAAACTCTAACCATAAGAGCCATAAACGCGGGTAGGGAATTAGTCAGCCCAAACGACATAACCGGAAATTCATAATGTCCATACCAAGCCTGAAAAGACATCTTTACGATGTCCCTAGCCTGAATCCTCAACTGGTGATAAACCGACCTCAAGTTAATCTTTGAGAACACGGTAGCACCCTGAAGCAAATAAAAAAGGCCATCGGTCCACAACAAAGGATGCTTATTATTAATGGTAACCTTGTTCAACTATCTGTTGCTAATATTTATACACATAGTCTCGTCTTTATTTTAAACTAATAACAGTAGAGCTCCCCATGATGAAACACTAGGATGGATAAAGCCCTTGGAAACCTGATCCTGAAGTTGAACACTCAGCTCCCATAGCTCTGACGGAGCCATGCATAAAGGTGTAATAGAAATAGGCCTAGTTCCCAGCTCAACCTCTATAGAAAAATAGACAACACGCTCGGGTGGGAGGCTAGGCAACTTATCAGGGAAGACACATGAAAATTTCTAACCATGAGCACAAACTCAGGGGAAGGAGGGTCAACATAAACATCATAGAAATAAGCTATGTAAGTTGTACAGCCCCTGCTAAGAATCTAGTGGCTTGCATACCAGATACCACTAGCACCATACAGTGGCTAATAGAACCCCTATATACCAGTGGAGACACACCGGGTACAGATAAGGCCACGGTCTTGGAAAAAAAAATCCAGGACTGCATGATGAGGGGATAATCAATCTATGTATAGAATCACATGAAAATCAACTATGTCTAGAGCCACAAGATCAGCCTGAGTATCCAACCCCTGCACAATCATAACATAACCTTGGTGAATCCAATACACCAGAACAGGCTCACCTACGGGAGTAGCCATACTCACGGGCACATGTAAAGGCTCACATATAACACCCAAACTGGGCGCAAAATCCATAAACACATGAGAGTATATAGAACTAGGGTCAAATAATACAAAGGTTGGCTATTGAAAAACAAATAACATACGTGTAACTACTACGTCAGAAGCCTCCGCTCGACCTCTACCAGGTATGATATAAAAATTATGGTACCCTATTGTACTTTTCCTTTATCCCCTTCTTTGCCCCCTTATCCCCTACCACGAACGCCTGGAGTCACTTTCTGATCGTCTCTATCCAGTGGCGATATTGTCTATCAATACACTACAACCTGAGATACTGGTTGAATGGCCTGTCATTGCGGATAATCTTTGGCATAGTTACCTATATCACCATACTCATAGGAACCACACTCTCTACTATAAACGGAACCACTAGCTAGAATACTTCAGCCACCATGGACCTGGACCCCAGTAGATAAACCCCTGGCATGATGGCTACTCTTACACCCATTAGCTAATGGTAAGAAGGCCTAAACTTACCTACTAGTTTTCCCTGATACAGCAATTGCGGTTGCTTCTGCTGAGGTATATGTCATCCATACCATCTCTAGAGGATTGAGACCCACTAAAATTTCCCTGGTGGTATTGTCTTTTATCGTCGTCCCCTTGGGTAAAGCGATGATGCTTCTCTATGTTACGAGTGTGATCAACGACTCCTAATAATGGAATACCTAAGCAAGTAATACATCGACATCTTTTTATAACTCTAATGTCAATCAAACTTTAAAACGGCGGACTCACTCAGCCTTTGTCTGCATATAGAAGCCCCAAACCATAAAAACTATAGGAATCAAGCCTCGTACTCAAAAACGGTCATCGATCCTTGCTGTAAGTCAAAAAACTAAGCTCTAAGCTCCTTTCAAACACTTTGGGGAATATACTGAGCCATAAAGGCATCCACAAACTGACTCTATGCCATAGGTGTAGACCCATCTGGTCTATTATCTCTATATCCTCTCAACTGGTCCTTAGCCTGAAGTCTAACTCAAACTCGGTGAAATCAAATCCATATGTCTCTCTTAAAACCAAGGTTTGCAGCCTCTCCTTGCACTCTGAAATGAACTCTTAAGGATTTTTTTTGGAATCACCAGAGAATCTCAAAGGCCCTATAATAGAAATTGCATACATAGGATGGACTGGCGGCTGAACTGGCGGTACCTCTAGAATAGGATGTGTATGACGAACTATGGCGTCCACTGGTAACTGTTGAATAGGAGGATCTGGGGTACCTTGTGCCGCTCCCTGGGCTGAATTTTGACCCTCATCATTGGGTTCTGTACGAAACATAGTAATCATATGCTCTTACATGTCTCTAAGTGCATCATCTGAAGGTGGCAGTATCTGCGTTAGAGGTAGATCTGTGGGTGTAGGATCATTCGTCTTAACTCTAGCCCAACCTCTCCCACGAGATTTAGCTCTACCACGACCTTTTAACTGGGGCCCTAATCACGACCCAATTTATCAGATCATAATGGCACCTACTTTACCACTAGCAGGAGAACCAACCCTATCATTTGAAGTCGAAGCAAAGGATTACTACGTCGAAGTGGAAAGCACAAATATAATAGATGATATATAAATGAAGCTAAAGTAAAAGAATCAACAATTCCCAACACATGGTATTAGTGTAATACAAAACCTCTAAATACACAACGAGGAATCAAATGTCTAATACAAATGTATCTTTGAAAATACATGGAGATCGGTATCAATACTGAAAGAGTGGTTGGAAAAGATGGATGCCAAGCTCACCCTGAGTCTCTGAAATCAACGAGAATCTGCATGAATAACGATCTGTGAATCAAGGCCAGGAACTTGTACTCGGATCTGCACATGACAAGTGTAGTATAAGTACATGCTGCCAAAGAAATCCATACCTAGTAGGCTTCGAGGGCCCACTAGGCATATAACAATAATAAAAGCAGTAAATAATGAAGGAAATAATTATGGTCACATAAGAAAATAGTACATCATGGAAGCTAGCTACTCAAGTAGGGATTAAGAAATAAGTAGAACATGTATCTCTAGGTAATCACATAATAGGATTTAAGGCAATGAAGGAAAGCGTACCTGGATCCATGCAACAGTATGTGTGAATAATAACAACAATAATAAGGAGTCAAAAGAAGACAGAAGGAGAATATAGATGGTATTCCGGTAACCTCAAGTATAATAGGAAAAACTATTAAGAGAATACCACGCACAATAATTCATATAAGCAACAAGTCTCAAATATAACACTATGGTAACTAAGCAGTAAAGTAATAAAATAATAAATAAATTAAACGAATAATTCACAATCACCGTAGGTCTTACGTCTCAGCCAGGGTACACTGAAGAAGACAAGTATAGAAAAGTAAATACACTCACATGAAGTAACCAGTCCTGTGTACGTTTCACCTCTGGTACCCATAGGTCCAGCAAGCATAATCCATGGAAGGATACCTTAAATGTTCCTGATATATCCCTACTCATTCCTATAACCCCCCTCTTTGCATCATTGTAGCTCGGAGGCAAGGTCCATGGAGGTGTACCACCGCATACAATCTCTTACATCATCATAGTCTCACGTCCCAAATCGCAGAGCCTCATGGGTCTCACAAATCTAGCATCCAATGCCACATAACAATGATATCATCAATCCGTACTCGAAAAGTCATGGCGTACAATGCCTCAATATAGCAGTATCACCAATATACTTAATAGATTAGGTGTCATCAAGTCTCCATAACCAGTAAGTATGACAAGTGTCAGAAAGATGTACTCACTACCGTACGACGACAGAATCAAGTGCCAATGAATGCACTCACTACTAAATGGAGTCAGTGTCAACTCCTAGCATTAATTAGTCAAATGATATTTTTTGGTGCCAGTGTTGAAAGTATAGGCTAAAAAATGTAGGAATAGTATTACCAGGTGCTTGATACAACGTTGAGTTTTAAACACTTAAAAGGTCATTATCTATATTATTATTAGAATATTGCAATTTGTTAATTTATATAATTATTCATCATTATTACTAAAATCAGTCTCTAGCCTCCTCGGCTCAACAATCATATGGTTATATTGGACTAGCCCCAATGCACTATCATCGGAGCCAAAGGCCCAACCTTTCGTGTAATACATGCATAACATATATTCAAGTATTTATACATGAAATAACAACCATTTATGCCCGAAAAAGTATCAATTTCCAATTCCTAAGGCACATGCACCATAAAAATCTGGATGTCAAATTATATATAAAATGAGGAAACAGACAAAAGAACGATACAAGGTTACTATAACAACCTAGCTACCTAACCACCGATGCTATTTAGTACAATTATTAAAGCTATAAGCCCAGACATAGCCCCACGGAGCCTACTTGTCATCCGACGATAAAGTGCTGTAAATTTATAAATCTTACTCCGACTGATATTAAAAGATCTCCGAATGATCTTAAACTTGTGCCAAAGTATTCTATATATTACTACGAGTATAACGGTATATTTTATGCTAAGTTCCGAACTGGTCCTAAAATTGAGCCTAAAATGGGCTTGCAAGGTCCGATCATCGAAACAAAAAATAAACTTTACTACAGGGTTTCTATCGTCATTAGAAACTCATTCTCCAAAATTGAGCACAATTTGAGTGAGGAAAGGCTTCAAAATAACCCGTATGAATTTGACCTTAACGGTTAAAAATGCAATTTTGAGGAATTAAATGAGTGAATTATGATGTATTAATGATCCTAAGAAGCAATGTATATTCAAGAAATGAAGAATTACTCAGAAAATATGGATTATAGCATAACTTTATCAATTTCATTAATTGGGGTCATCAATGGAGGAAACCAAGAGTTTGAAGAATAAAAAAGGAAGAAGACTTATTCAAAAACGTGACAGAATCGAAAAACAATGATTGGGGAATTTTCCTTAGCCTTGGAATGGTGTTTGCGAGAGGTTTTTTTCTTAGAACTGAAGAAATAGTGATGTTTTTTCTGAATGAAAACATAAGGATCTTGCAGGGATTTATGTACTGCTAGTTATTGAAGGCATCACGATCGCGTCCTAGTGCAGGCGATCGTGTAGAGTATATTCTAGACAAGTTACGATCGAGTGAAAGGTGTCACGATCGCACAGGAGAAATATTTTGTACATATTGCAATGAGTAACTATAACTGCATCAGTTACAGGTTTTGATAACAAATTTAAAGAGAAGAAGGTGCTCCCAATCACCACTCGAAATGCATTCGGAGTTCAATTTACGCAACTAAACTATGCACACTCACCCGAAATGACATTTCATACTCAACAATGCAGATGAAATCGGATTCCGAGGTTGCTTAGGATAGATGTTGACCAAGTCAACACTTAAGCTAAGTTTCAAGAATTCATCCACCAACACCTCGAAAATGCAACTATAAGTCCAAGAACTAAACCAACACAAATCACCATTTCGGAGCTTATGGAAGCGTCAGAATGCCGATCCGTCACTCCAAACATCAAATTACCACCCAAGCTCCACTTTAGGCCATAAACTTAACTAGAATCCACAAATTGGTATAACTTGTAAACGAGAACTCCAAAATACAAACTTAAGGTCAATCTTGACTTTGTTTGGAATTCTGGAGCTAACGGAGCTTTCAAAATTTAATTCTGAGCTCTTATTTAAGGAAAGTTGACTTTGGTCAACGAGTACTTAGTTTTAGACTCTAAAACAGGCAATTTGAGATATTTCTCAATCAAGTCGTCAGGGATCCGAACTACCGATCCCAGCAAGTCATAAATGACCTAAAAAAATTACTAAAATATTCTAGAATGCTAAACATCACGTATTTATCATAAATGACCATGAGGCTCATTATAAAAATAAATTCAAAAAGTAAAATTTTCTAGGTAAGAAAATACTGTTATAAAAAGTATTATTATTATTATAAATATCTATTCCAATCTATCAAGATAAGGTAAAGTTAGACCAATTCTAGTTAATATTTATTTTCTATGTTTACCAGATTAGGCTAATTTTTTTCTATAAATAGAGGGGCTCTACATCTTAAATCATCCTTTAATCATCCAATACAGAGGAATGATAAGATTTCTCCTCTATTCTTTATTCTCCCTATATATTGTTCTTGACTTTATTTTATTGTTTCATAACACGTTATCAGTATGAGACCTATCACCTCAAATTCATAACACGTTATTAGTATAAAAATCAAAGCTTCTGTTAGATCCGATTCAATTCTATATTTTCTCTTTTTTTTATTGTAGATGAATTGGGCTATTTGTGAAGATATTTAAATGATCTTAAATCAATGTTTGGATAATGACTTCAAATATATTGTCAGGGGAGACAAGCTTGTAAAAGTACAGTGGAATTACAAAATCATCAAAATCAAAATCCACCAAAAAAAAAAATATTTCAGGACGATCAAGTGGCCACACTCTTTTGTGGCTATGCTGCTTAATAAGGCTCTGTTTTTTGGAGGTTTAAATTGCATCTCTATTTTGAGTCAATGTTAGTTTATTATTTCTAACCTAATTATTTCTTTATGATATTTTATGATGTTGAATTTATTAACACTTGAGTTTGTGACAATGGATTCAAGTCTCTATCACATTATCCGGGTACGAAAATTTTATATTATTTTTTTTATTTATAGTTATCATAAATTTATAACAATTCTTAAAGTTAAGGTATAACTTTTGTTATTATATTTTTGGCCTATTTGATCATTTATTGAGGATAAGACATCAGATCGTGTTGGAGTCATGATGCATATAGATGATAAAATTGTTGAACTTGAGTTCCTATGAATTATGACCTAATATGCATTTACGTGGATAATACATTAGGTTTAAGTCCCGATACACCATAATGATGACAAGACAAAATAATATACTTTTGACAAAAAATCATGAAATTTGGCCCATTCATTTACTTCATTGAATATGGGTCTGGAGGAGATTAATAATAATAACTACCAAAGCATAAATCATTTGAAGTCTTCTATACATATGTTAGAGAGAGATTCTCTACATTATATGTATGCCTCAATTTGATCATGAAGATAAGCTATTATGATTTGATTGGCTTAAGTTATGTTTAAATATTTATGCTCCATTCTATGAGGAGAATGTGATAGTATTATGTTTGAATGAAGATCAATTGTTAAAGATACATTCAAACAATTATATTCCATTCCTTCAGAATGAAAATTTTGAGAAATAAATATAGATCCATTCCTGTGGTGGATGCGATATTATTTTTTAAAGCTAAAAAATACAAGTTTATTCTTGGTTATGAAGATATCATGACCCACCTCCCAAAGAGGTAGATATATTTTAAGATTTTATCTTGGAATGAATAATTCTGTCATTCCGGAGATGTGCATGTTGAGTATTAAACATATACTGAAGAATTAGAAGATTCTTCAAGAGTTTTTTTTTTTGTTCTCATGATAAGTTGATTGAATCAACTAATATTGGAACTGCATCCCGTAAATTTTGAAAAATATAAAAGGTGAATATGGGCTCGTTCACATATCATGTGAAATATTGAGATACATCTATAAGATAATAACATGTATGTATATTTTCAACTGCAGTTTGGCATTTATAAAGTTACTTGCTCAAAATAATTAATTTAAGAGCATAGCTTTCATATTATCAAGACAATTCAACAATCCATCTTGATAATGTTGATTAATATGCAAGTTAGGTTGACGTTAAATGCCTCAAATAAATAAGGTAAAACATTGTTTATGAGAACAAAACTTTATGTGTTGGTCTAAATTATTATATATTTCATGCAACAGTACTTGTATGAATCACACTAATAAATTATGATTAGCAACCTCCTAACAATTGATTCAAGGTCAAGAATTAAATTTTCATCTAATTACTTTTAATGTACGATTTATAACTATCATGATGCACAAAGATGCATTCCTCAAAGAAGATAGAGGATATATGTTAGCTTTCTTAACATAAGGGGAAGATAATAAGTAGTTAATAAATATGTTGTGGATTATCACTATTATGATCCTCATTTGAAAAAATAATTCAAGTCAAATGTTAGAAACATTTTATGACCCAAATTAATTTCATATTTAGCTACAAATGCTCCTATTGGGTGCTCCTACAAGATAGGATGCACTGACCTTTAAACGGAAAAGATCATATAAGGAGGCAATGTGCCCTTAAAAAGCTTATGACATAACACTTCATAAAACCTTATGAGAGGTTAAGGTACCTGAAATAATAAAGTAATGAGATCTCAATAAATTATGTCGCATTGCAAACTGATATAAATGATATCTTGCCCACAATATATTTGATACGATGTGGCGCAATATTGTAAAAGATTATGAGGATCTGAATTTTACTTTTATTTAAGCATGATGACGTAGAAATAGTTATCAAGTGAAAAGTTATATTTTGATAGACATAAATATTTGGTTTGAAATTTAGACATTAGAAGATATCGTACTTGATAATGTCACTTGATAAAATTTATATAAAAAAAAAACTCTTAAGGATTCAAATGCTTGAAACATATAAAGTTTCTGAAAAACTTATTGATAATCCTTATAAGGCATAAATTGATTATTTCAATATTATTTAAACTACTATATGGAGATATTGAAATAAGATCACATGCATATGACAAATGAAAGTGATTGTGTAAATATGTTTATCCTAATATTGTCAAGATTTTGTTGATCATGAAATACAGATATTTAAAGGATATTTTACCGAGATCTTTCTACAAATATGATCATCAAAAGAATGGTGATATCGACGTGCAACAAATTCGTTCAAGTGATAATATATCTGATTTATTCACAAAGTCTATACAATTGTAACCTTCAAGAAGATGGTGCACAACATTGGAGTGAGAAAATTCAAATCTTTGGAATAATGTACTCATTAGGGAGAGTTAATACATGATGTGCTCTTTTTTTCCTCACAAGGCTTTGTCCCACTGGATTTTTCTTGTACGATTTTTAATAAAGCAACCAAGATACGTATTGTTAGAGATGTGTACTTTTTTTTCTTACTGGATCTTTTCTAGTGAGGTCTTAACATTATGTTCCAAATAGACATTCAAGGGGAAGTGTCATAAAAGATATACTTGTTATCGTGGATGTGTATTTCCTAGTCTATCAAGATAAGGTAAAGTTAGACTAATTCGTGAATGTCTATTTTTTATATTTATTAGATTAGACTAATTTTTTCTTATAAATAGAAAGTTCTCTTCATTATGAATCGCCATTGAATCATCCATCAAAGATTAATAAAAGTTCTCCTCTATTTTTTCTTCACTCTAAATATTATTGGAATTTTTACTTTATTATTTCATAACAAATACACAATTTTTATTTACTTCAACACACACAAATTAATAGTGGCGTTTGGATTTTGTCGGCGAAGCGGTGCATCAAAATGTTCCTTCTTATTAGCAATAATAATATCCTACTTATTTTGAACACTTTTTTTTTCTTTAACACAACTTCTGCTTACTTTGTTTTCTTATTTTATTTTTCGTTAAATTGTGCATAAATACACATTCGTTTAAACCGTTATTTCGTTTTTATTTTGATTTACCTGTTTTGGAAACATTTCATACAAACGGAATTGAAGTTGAAACTATTTATTGACCATTTGTTTTTATTTTCTTATTCACTAGTCAAAAAGTCTTATATATAAAAAATAAAAATATCAAAATGAGAATGTTATGCTAAATATTTAAATATTAGAAAAAACACGATTAAAAATGAGGACATCCAAAACATATGAGAGGGGCTTTGATGAATGTGGAAGGCGAAACAAAAATAGTTCAAATATGTGAAAAAGAAAAATAGAAAAGTCTTAGTGTGGAGGTGTAATAGATTGACTATAGATAATTTCAGAAAAGGTAGAGGTATGCTGAAGAATTATCGAAGAGAACTGGTATGATTTGTCTTTGTTTATCGAGAACATGAATTAATTAAATATAAAGTTGTGGAAGACACAAATTAGAGTAGAAAAATAGTAGGCAAATGGTATTGCTCGTGTAATTTCTAGTTCTTTCTATTTATTATATTACAATTAACGTATTATTTTATTATAATTACTGCTTAATATATTTGTTATATTTTCAAGTTTGATTATTTTTTTCTGACTTTTTTTGAGCTAAAAATTTATTGAAAACTATTTTTTTTATCTTTATAATCAGGGCAAGATTCCATATAGTTCTCTATTTCATTTACTATGTAAAACTACAATATGTAAATTATTATTGTTATTGTTTATTCTTTTTTTTTTTTTCTATAGAACTTATGTTTCTGTTTTCTTTTCTTAGAATTTGGGGACACATGGACATTTAAGTTCCGGTCCGTGGACCCTTCAACCCAAGAAACAAAGAAAATATAGAATTTGCTTCCCCATATTTTTCAGTTTTCAGTGTCCCTATCTAATAAATACTCTCTTCAGTTTATATAATTTAACATTTTTATTTTTTACTTTAATTCAAAATGAGTACTGTTTTGTATAATTAAGAAGTACAAAATAATTTTTATTTTTATAAATTTATCCTTATTTACATATTTGGATAAGTTTTTCTCCAATTATATTTTCTGTGAGCACATTAAATATATTAATACTTTTACTATTTTCTCGTAGGCATTTAGTATGTACATACTATCATGTCATATAGCTTTCCCAATACTAGAGTGCACCTTAATTTCTATGTTTCTTTTAATACCTATCACCTTAGAAAGTTACAAATTTAATTAAGAGTACCGGTCGAATCTTTCTTATCTTTCGGGAGTAAATAGTTTCTTAATAAATATATCAATAAAAAATATATTAATTAATATGAATGAAAGAGCCTAATTTTTTCTTCATCTATTTTTATTTATTTCATATATTAAAAATAAACATATATTCTTGCTTGTTAAATTATAAAAAATTAAAAAATTACACTTAGTCTTTAATTTATTTTTATCATCAGTTATAGTCATTTTGATTTTTTAAAGCATTAAATTTATACTTTTAGAATGATAGAGCTAATCTGTGAATTATTAAAATACGTGCAATCAATTTTGTTTGAGCTCGTAATGACTTGCTAAATGTGGTATGGTGCTTTGAAAGGGTTGACAGTTTTTTTTTGTGAAACATACAAGCTAGAAATAAAAATTAAGATTTTTTTTTATTTTTTCGCGAGTGTTAGTCTATGAATTTTTAGAGATACGTGCGACTGACTCCATTTGAACTTAGATATTCGAGTCCATCAACAATGACTTTCTAAATGAGGTGTGTTGCTTTGAAAGAGCGAAAACAGTTTTTTTTTGAAACATAATCGCTAGAAATAAAAATTAATGATTTTTTTAATTTTTCGTGAATGTTAGCTTATGAATTTTGTGAGATGTATGCGTCCGACTGTGTTTGAGTTGAGATCTTTTGGATCCTACTCTAATGACCTGTTACACGAGGCATGTTTTTTTGAAAGGATCGACATAGCTTTTTATAAAATTTATTAGCTAAAAATAAAAATAAAATAATTTAAATTTTTTTATGAGTATTTATATATAAATTTTATAATGTACAAATAAAAGTAACCGCACAAGAAGTATATTACTATAAAAAAGAAATAAATGAATTAATGTGAACAATCTGAATAGCACATCACCAAATTTCAAAGCTAGTATTGAGAATATGTTCTGTAGGCCCATATAATTTTTTATTTATTTTAAGTGAATGGAGAAAGTATGATCTATAAAAGTAAAAAATAAAATAAAATAAAATAGACAAGAAAGAGTGTGTGACATAAAACTGAGTTGGGAAAGAATGGCGGAAAAAGAAGCAGGGAGTTGGTATTAATTGAAATGTAAGAAGAATCTATGGAAATGGACAGTTTTAATTATGGATTGACAATATTTTTTCTTTAAACTTTAGCAAGTAAAGATCCAAAATAACTGTAAAACTGATTAACAAGCTCTTCTATGGAACTAGAGTGGACCCTATGTACTTTTAACACTTTTTCTTTTCTCCTACTTTAGTATTCCGTGCGTGCAAAATGTAGTATTGGCATAATGACATTTATGATCCTCAAATTCTAAAAAAGGAAACATTGAGAGAGAGATAAATCTGTAATCCGGTCCGGGTTATTCGGGAAAACCGGCCTATTTCACCCGGATCGGACCGGACCGGCCCATGGACCGGCCCGGGCGGACCGGAATTATTTTGGCTCGGCTCGGCTCGGCCCGATTTTTTTATTTTTTATAATTTTTTTAATAAATAATATATATATATCGTATATATCTTGTATACATAGTATATATATCGTATATATCATATATATAGTATATATAGTATATATATCTTGTATATATTATGTATATATAGTGTATATATGGTGTATATATAGCATATT